>RJWJ010010557.1:33460-46793 GCA_004363605.1 Indri indri | reverse complement strand
GATGGTGATGTAGTTCGAGCTGTATTTGAAGGAGAATTTGAGAGATGGAAGAGGACTAGGAAACGAAGTGACTCTGCAGTAGGCCAAGTGAGAGAAAAGGAAAATGCCTATGGACATGGAAAGAAGAGGCTTGAAAGAAAATGCAAGGGTAGATGTTGATGAAATTGGCAGTGATGCAGAGGAGTTTATTGTATTTCCAAAGCATTTCTCGCATAAGTGGCCCAATGCTGCCTTTCTAGTTTTACCTTGTACAGTTCCTTTCATACACTTACAACTCAGCCAACCTAGAGGTTTGCTCTAATGTGAGCTTTATTTTTTTACTTCCCCCCGCCCCGCCCCGGTCCCCCACCCTTCATACACACATATTTTTCCTTCATCTTAAATGTCCTTTCCACACTTAACAAACCCTGATTAGCCTGGAAGGGAGAGTAGGAGGATTTCAATAAGAAAAGGGAACCTTTTCTTCTTATCAAGCGTCACTTCAAATGCCACCTTCTGCATCCTCCCCTCCTAAAATCTGTTGTAGCGCCGGTACCATGGTTAGTGGTTCACACATCTGGCTCCGCTTAGCTTTAAACTCATTGAAAGCATATGTCTTGGTTTATTCATGTCTGTTTTCCTCACTCTACTTACTAGTTTCTCAATAAAAATGTGCACATGTTTATCCAAGTGAAACAGGCTGGGACTGCATCTGTGCTGTATCAGTTACTGGTTCTGTTACTTGGAGCAACTTACTTGATGTCTTTAAGCCTCAAGTTCGTCATTTATAACATGAACATCGTAAAACCTACCTTACAGATTTGTCATGAGGGGTCGATTAGACGATGCATATCCAGTGCTTTCCTGACAGTTGCCATTGCCGAGAGCTACTAATAGCAATGTGGATATTGGGTTACAAGGAGCCCTTCACATAATGATTTCTTGTAAATAAGAAAGGACATCTACACTGATGGATGTCTCAAGAGTGTATGAATGGTGGGACATTCGAATGATAGATTCCAATAATTTTCCTCTACTTCTGGAAGAGCTAGCAGATACCTGAGACTTTCCAAGAGGAACCTTATGGAAAAGAGAACCACAACCATCATAAACCCGATTGGGTTTTGCTTGATATTAAAGGATATCAAAAACCTCCCATCTTTAATCTACTAAATTATGGAATGAATCCTGTTCCCAGATCTCAGAAAATCACCTGGTTCTGTATCGTAAAGTACCTCGATTTCTCCCTCTTGAAATGTCAGAATCACTCAGGAAGCTTCTTAGATGTGTCCCAGGTAAGGAATGTGCCCCCAAAAGTAGCAAATCTGATGATAAATGAGTTCATCTGTATTTGTTTCACTTAACAACAGTTTAGAACTGCTTATTTCTCATCTTTATACATCGCTATGCTGACTCTTAAAGATCTGAGATTTTATTTTACTTTTTGTTATTTAGAGGAGATGAACTACATGCATTCTATAGACTTTTTTTGAGGTTTCTCCTATATATTTCACTAGAGAAGGTGAACTTTGCCTTACTTCACTAAATAATAGACTAGTCATCTTAGGATTCAGGTTATAAAACTCTTTTTTTCTTCTGCCCAGCCATTAGATAGGGCAAATTCATGGATGAACTGAGACTCTAGTCATCAGTTTTCTCATCTTCCCAGTGGACTTTTTATATGGCTTATAGTCTGTAGATACTTTCCATACCCTAAAAGTTTAGCATCTAACACATCATCTTGAAGTGAAATCTGTTTGTGTTTTTAATCCACACAGGCAATTTCCCATTATAATAAAGCTTTCACAGTTGAGGACCACTGATCTCTTGTGTTGTTAAAAATGATTGGTGGTTAAAATCACCCCTTTTGCAAGTAGCTACCCACTGTTGCTCTCCACAGAAAATAATAAACTACCATACACAGAAGTATTCAGGTACCACTTAAAATATGAGAATTTTAACCACTTCATGTGGCTGAGGCCCAGGGGCCTTTTCAGCCCCAGTGCTAGTTACTTCAAAATTGGTAATGCGGCCCAGCCTAACTCCTGTGCTCTCCTGGGCCCCGGCTGCCTCCTGCGGTGTGGTGTGAAACTTAACTGTAATTCGTTGTGACTGATCTCTAGTGCAAGTGTTAACAGTGGCTACTTGCCATGAGTAGGAGAGTGAGAGTAAGTGTTGTTTATCCAGACAAGAAGTGATACCAAAATGAGACCGGAGGTGTGATTCTAATTTGCACCTCCGTTTCATTTGCCCAGAGGAACTACATTTTTTTTGTCATTATTTCTGAATATATATAGTGACAGGGGAAGGCTTACCAAAGGTACTGTTAACAGATGTGGCAGTCACACTTCTGTGCAGCCCCTCTTTCTGTTCATTCATACTTTCGTCAAATCTCCTTGTGCTTTGGAGGACAGGCCCTTACCAGAGTTGCCTGAGTTATCAGCCAATTGGGAAATATGACTGATAATGCCAAAGAGCATTTTGAAATGTATTCATTGTCCTGTACCTTTTCTCTGTTATGATGTTGTATTTTACATTGCACTGTGTAAAATGTCCTTATGCTGGAAAGGTAGGAAATTGTGTGTGTCACAGAGAGAGAGATAGGAAAGATAGTAAATGTTCCTGACACTTTTAAGAGGCCTATTCCTGAGATTGAAAAGTTTATTCTATGGAATACTAGCCCTAAAGAGATTGTACTTTATGAAAAAGAATTCAATGAGAACAAGTTTAAAAAGATTTATAAAACATGTCAGAATATTAAAGACTCAGAGAAATTCTGCAGAGAAGTAACCCATTTAACTTTTTTAAACTCTACATCCTGTACTTAGTTCCTCATAGAAAACTTTTTTTTTTAATCCCCACTTAATGAATTAGCACTTTTGAATATGACAACCTGGTCTGATTGTTACGATAGACTATTCTTGCTACATCATTCAGCCTTTGTGGCCCTACATTTTTAGATAGATGAACAGTATATTCAGTGTCTAAGCAAGGTGCAGCAGCTTTTTATAAGAATATTCATGATGTCATTATTTCTCATTGCTACAATCGACTTTAAACAGCTCTATCCTAAAGAAAACCAAAGTGTAAGTTCAGGGAATAAACTGTAGTTGGAATCAAGCTGAGACCATTGTATTTTGCACTCATGCAATTGAGGAGAGAGGGGGAAGTCCTGCTAGAAACCTAATCTTAGCAGCTGTGGGAGTCTTCACTAGTCAAATGCTGAGGATTGCTTTTACCCTGTGGTCTTACCTATTAGAAAGCCGTGTTGGAGGTTTTCAGGCAAATTGAGACATTTCTTCATTTCCAGCACTTACCGTGTATTGTGGAAATAAAGCTTTAGGAGATGCACGATCAATTAATGCCCTCCTTCCCTTTGTGACTTTTTGGAAATAGCTCACAAATGTGTGCTTTGAATCGAATAAAGAAATATTGTATAAAAAGAACTGCAATACCAACTGAACTGCATTACCTTGTACAAATGTTGGACTGGAAAATGTATTTCTAATGAATCAAAAGCAGCTCTGGCTTCGCCGGCCAGCACTTGATCATTTTAGAGCGTGACTCATGTAATTGGTTTTCTTGCTGTCATATGACAGACATATCACCCCACCATTATATCAGAGCTGAAAAATAAACAGCCTACATAGGGATGTCTGGAGCTAGGAAAGAAGAATGCCTGCAGTTTAGCCCTGGTTGCTCTTTTGAAGTTTGCACCTCAAGGTGCTGCTTTGTGAGGAGAATTATATTCAAAGGGAAAGTACCCAGATGTAAGTCATTGTTAAATCAAGGATCTTTTTCAAGAGATCTTGGGGTGGCATCACCACTGATACTCCCGTTTGCCTGTGCGAACAGAAAGTTTTGAACACGTATAAAAATAACTGCCTTGTTTTCCCCAAAACTTGAAATTCACCCTGGAGAAGGGAAAGGATCAAGCTTCTCTCAATAGAGCAAGAATGAGGGGTCTTTCTACTTCTTAAGAAAAAATCGGTGTCTAAGAAATGAATACATTTCACGCTCTAGTCACATTTTATGCATGTAAGAGCAGAATATTATCCCAGGCATGTAGAGCCTGAAGATCTTTTAGGGCCTGTGCTTTTTCCCTGTGATAGAGTGGTTTTCTAGAAAAGGAAGATTTCCCAGGACCCAGTTCCCCGACTTGCTGGCAGGTTTCAGCTAAGTGTGCCTGGCCTGGTTTGGGGACTTTGAGGAATAAGGCAACAAATTCACATAACTAGTGCTGACGGGTTATTTTATCTTCAGTTAGGTTGTAGCACGCACTAAGGTCAGATCATTCTACCTAAATTATAGATGTTTCTCCTATTGGAGTTTGTGAAGCAGGAGAGAGGATGAGAAGATGAGTTGGATCACAACAGTGAGAAGCTCATCAGCTTGACCACCAACTGACCACAAACAAATCAGTGAATCCCGGCCCTACTGTCACTTTGCTCTCTGTGCTGCGTGGAAGTATGAGCTCTCCTTATGGGCTGGTGTGAGGAACAGGAAGCAAGCACTGACCAGGTGGAACCTGCCAGAAGTAGCTATAAATATTAGGGCAAAAGCAATTTTTATTAGGAAAGGTGACATTAAGCCGATAGGCTCTTGAATCCTACATTTCTAAGGAAAAGACTCTTCTTGTTAAAGTTTGCACCCATGAATTTTTATCCACCATTGTTACCCAGGGTTATTCTGGTTTAGAAGCCATTGAGTGAAGAAATGGGATGGAGAAGTCAATTCATTCAGCAAAGCCTTAAGCACCTACCACAGTACCCAGAACTTCAAGCTACCTGTAGCCTGGTAGAGGGAGAGACAGTTCCACTGTGAATTACATGGGTGGTGACTTAACTGTTAATCCAGATCACCAGTGTGAATACCCAGGTAAGTAGTAAGACACAGCCTCTTGTGAGGGTAAGTCCCTGTGTCAGTGACGGGTCTAGAGCACAAGAACAGCCTGCAGAGGACTTCACAGCAGTATAGGGGAACAAGCGTTACCATGTGGGGGACCTTTATCATCACCAGGACCATGCTGTTCATACTAAGATCATTTTCTAATAAAACAGATGGAAGGGCCAAAGAAGAGGACAGAGGAATGTAAACGCTGGGCTATTCATTTATTCCATGACATTGATTCAAAATGCATGTTGTGACAGGCTTTGCCCTGGAGCTTGAGGATACACTGAGTAGCACAGGTGAGCTACCTCATGAAGCTTACCTTCCAGTGGGGGAAGACAGGCATCAATAAGTAAACAATCAAAATAATTACAGATTTGATAAATATTTTGAAGGGAACACAAACAAGAGGCTAAGGTAGAGAATCACTGGCAGAAGGTTGAGAGGAAGCTATGTTTCAAAAAATATTAGGGGAGGAGAGATTTAAGCTGAGAATTGCGTGAGGAAGTAACAGCACAATGATTAATATTCATGAGAAAGGAAATTTTCAAAGGCCCTAATGTGGAAAGTGCATCTTGTGTTTGAGGAAATAAGAGAAAAAACCAATGTGACAGTTCATGGTTATATTAGGGTTCTACAGAGAAGTAAAACCAATAGGGTGTGTGTGTGTGTGTGTGTGTGTGTATAAAGAGATTTATTATAAGGAATTGGCTCACACAGTTATGGAGGTGAGCAAGTCTTAAGATCTGCCAGGTGAGCCAGCGAGCTGGAGACCCAGAAGAGCTGATGGTGTAGTAACAGTCTGAGTCCAAAGGCCCGAGAATCAGGAAAGCTGACAATGTAGTTCCCGTCCAAAGGCTGGCCGGCGTGAGACCCAGGAAGAGCCAGTGTTTCAGTTTGAGTCCAAAGGCAGGAGAAAGTCTATGTCCTAGTTCAAAGGCAGTCATGCAGGAGGAGTTTGTGCCTGCTCACTAAAGGGTCCGCCTTTTTGTTTTATTCAGGGATTCAATTGATTGGCCTACCCACATTAGGAAGAATGTGATGGTTGATTTCATGTGTCAACTTGACTGTGCTAAGGGATGCCCAGATGTCTGGTTAAACATTATTTCAAATGTGTCTGTGAGGCTGTTTTTGGAAGAGGTTAGCATTGTAACTGGTAGACTGAGAAAGCAGATTGCCCTCCCTGATGTGGGTAGGCAGCATCCAACCTATTGATAGCCTGAATAGAACAAAATGGCAGAAGACATTGGTCTTCTCCTGCTCTTGGACTGGGACTTAAACCATCGGCACTCCAGGTTCTCAGGATTTGAGGCTGTAATGTACAGTACCGACTTTCCTTGGTCTTCGGCTTACCGATGGCAGACTGTGGGACTTCTCAGCCTCTGTAATCATGTGAGCCAATTCCTTATAATAAATCTCATTGTAGATGTAGATATCATAGGTTCATCTCCATCTTATTGGTTCTCTTTCTCTGGAGAACGCTGACTGACATAGAGGGCAGTTTGCTTTACTTAGTCTACTGTTTCAGATGTTAATCTCATCCAGAAACAGCCTCCCAGACACACCCAGAATAGTGTTGAATAAGATATATGGGCATCCCTTAGCCCGATCAAGTTGACAAACAAAACGAACCATCACACAAAGATGGGAAGAGGAGCACAAATGAAGTTGGAGAGAGAGGCAGAGCCTTTAGGTCATCGTAAGGAGTTTATCTACTTGATCCCACCTCCTTTTGAAGCCCATCACTGTTTGTGCTGGGGGGTGACTCCATTAAAGGTGAGAGGGAATTGTACTGGATGATGTGGAGGCTGTGGGAGAGATGATGGGAGCAGAGACAGGGGAGGTGGAGACAAATGGGCTCCTTGGAGAAATATTTTGGAGGAGTGGTTTTGGAGAGGAAAAGGGTAAATCTAATATGGCCATGCTTATGAAGAAAGGCTCTGCACTTTGCATTGTCTGTAGTAGGATGCTAAATATGACAGTTGTCTCATCCTCTCAGTCAAGAACCAGCAACTTACTGCATGGCCTGTGAGCTAAGAATCATCTTTGTTTTTAAATGGTTGAGAAAAATCAAAAGAAGGGGAATATCTTGTGACCTGCAAAAATTATATGAAATTCAAATTTCAGCATCCATAAATAGTTTTATGGGAACACAGCCACGCTCATTCGTTTATGTATTTTCTATAGCTGCTTTTGCCCTAGAACAGCAGAGTCGAGTGGTTGCAACAGAAACCATATGGCCTGCAAAACCTAAAATACTTATTATCTGGCCCTTTGCAGAAAAGGTTCTCCAACCCCTGTGCTTATTAAGTGTTTATTCAGCAGTCTCTGGAGATACATGTTGGTGTTTATAGGTCCAGCTCATCTAACCCTTAGATAGCTCTTGGCAGGGATGCTACCCTGAATGTGAATTTCTCTGTCTTTCCTGTCTGTAGACTAAAGAATACCAACATTAAAGGGGCACTGTGTTGGCCAGCGTTAGGGCCTTGACCTTTTCCAACAGCCAATTAAGGCGTTCTCTGGAACTGGAGAGATGGTGGAGGTGATCAGTGATGATCATGAACAAAGCTTCCTAGTATGCTGGGGTCCCACAGGTTTCCCTCTGTCCTGGAAGGGACCAGCTGGGCGTTGTTGGAGGGAAAACAATCCGGAGCGCTTTGGCTCCCTGAGAGTGGAGGAGCAGACTGTCGGAGGAGAGGGAGGGAAGGTGTGCTGATAAGGCCCAGTCCTAACCCTTTTCTCTTTTTAATTCTCCAGGGATTGTCTCCTGGCTTGATTCAGCAATTCTGGCCCTGAGAGTTCGAGTTCTGTGTCAGGCATCAAGCTTCCTGCCGCCGTAAGGGGCTGGAGGTCGTTCTCTTGATCACTTCTTGGTGTGGCTGCATTTTCTACAAGCAGAAGCCCATCAACAGGGAGATCCTCCTATGCTGACTAACAAGACAGGAGTAAAACCCGCCCAGCCTACTTTCCAGATGCAAATGGAACATTCCCAAATCCTTACAGGCCCTCTGCCCATGTGGTAAATATTCTGTAATAGGTATAAATTTGATATTTAAAGTTTTTTCATTTTGGGAAAAATTACGTGAACATTCGTGGTTGGGCACAATTTCCAAAAACTGACATTGGGATTTACTTTATCAGCATGTATTTTTACAAATGTAGAACACGGCCTCCCAATTTAAGATCACAAAAGCATAGAAGGGCTTTTAGGTGGGAGTTCTCAGCCTGACTCTCTTATTTACTAAGGATTCAGGAAGTTGAGGGGCCTGTGCAAGATGGCGCCCTGCTCAGTGAGACGCTGCAGCCGGGGCACAGGCTGCTCCCGAGGCCCTCAGGGTGCTCCACACCGCCCCAGCTCTCTCCACAGTCTTCTGAGAGGCTCTTTCCCGGGGCTCCTTGATCTGCAGGCTCTGCTGATTCACTTTTAGTGACATGAGCGTGAGAGTCCTGCTGTCAGAGAAACAGCATTATAGCTTTTGATGGCTGAGGTGGTATAAGTAGGACCCAGGCTTCAGCTTTGAAGCCAGAAATGGGAGGTTTCCCAGCGCAGTGCTTGCTTGATGTTGGCGCATGTGGACAAAGATCCTCTCTTGGGCTCAGTGAAATTTCTAGAGCAGTGTCACGTCTTCAGTAAAGAGTATTTAATGTTCTTTTCTCATCTTTGTTTACTTTCTGTTTCCATCTTCTTGACCTGATGTTCCATTTCGCCTTTGCTTATGTACCTTATGGAGGAATCTGAAAATAATACTGAGCAGGAAGCATTCTTAAAAAATGGAAAAAAAAAGAAAAATTCTGCTGTTCCAGCATTATTTTTTCATACTATGCTAATCATTTTTGAATACATTGTACAGATGGTAGGTTGTATTTTTGCGGAGGGTTTTTTCCAAGCCAAGTTCATAGACATGATCTTGAATTTGTAATGCTGTAATTCCTAAGTGTCTTTTTTGGCTGTCAAAATAGTGCTGTCTTTAAAAAGTACAATGTAGCTACTCTGGGTAAAGCTGATTATTTCTGCCTTCTTTCTTTATAAAAAGTATTTTCTCTTATTACAAAAGTAACATGCTTATTATAGAAAATTGGAAAAAGGAGAAAAGTAAAAAGGAGGACAATAAATTGGTTTAAGTACCACCCTCAAAGATAACTACCTCCTTTTCTTATCCTCAGCCCCCACTTTGTTTTGGTTCTACCATGAGCGACACGATATATATAATTCATTCAGTTGCATGTGTCATACATGCAGGGAAGAACAAATAATAGAGGGCTTAATTGTGTGGTTTGCATATGACAGACCAAAGGATCATGGGTTTGGGGGACATAGTAACCTTGGTTTTAATTCTAGAATTAGAGTTAAGTCAATACATTCTTGGAAAGTTACTTGCCTGCGTGTTAACCGTAAAACAGGATAAAAGAGCTTCTGGTTGTGTCTGGCTGCCTTTGAGAAGGCAGACGGTAAGGATGGCCTGGTTCTATGGCAAACTCTATTGTAAAGGGCCACGTAATCAGTATTTCAGGCTTTGCAAACCAAGAGGCAAAATCAAGGATTGTGAGGGTAGGTACTTATATGACCATTTAAAATGTAACTATTTAAGCATGTAAAAAGAAAACGTTCTCAGGTCACGGGCCATACAAAACAGGCAGCAGGACAGATTTGGCCACCTCCTGTCGTAAGGTGTCTTCACATATGACTTGTAACCCTCACACCCCTCTGAGACTTCCAGTAAACTTCGAAGAAATGGTAGATCCTGGAGTCAAACTGAGGCAGCCAGAGCCGGGAGCCCGCATCAGTCTGCACCCTGGACTCTCCCTCCTGAAGGTTCATCTTACCATTAACGTAACCACTGGGACCGTGTTTCCCTCGTTCTGTACCCTCAGCTCGCCCCCTCAACCGTGTCCTTGTGCTTGAACCAACCTGCCAAGCTGTCTTCATCTTCAGGGTTTGTTCATTTGCTGGTATCTCTCTGTAGAACGCCCTTCCCCTGGGTGCTTGGCTGACTCCTTTGGAGAATCCTTCCTGCTGAGATACTCGTACTGTGCCTTAGGTATTCTGTCACATCGTCCTTTCTTCCCCAAATGCCTGCCTGCCTTCGTTCCTCCACGTCTTAGCATTTCTCTTTTTGCAGTAGGATCGGGTTGACTCTGTGTGTATATTTGTTTGCTTCTACTCACTGGAGTAGAAACTTCTCGAGGGCAGGGGCAGGACGTTGTCCTTTTCACTGATGGATTCCCAGGTCAGGACAGCATCCGGAACATAATAGGTGTTCAGTAAATACTTGACAAGTGTCTCAGTTTGTCATGTTAGCTGTCCTTATTTTTCAGAAATCAGCTTAAATTTTCAGCGTAGGCTTTCCTGATCCCAAATCCAGGTAGGTCTCTGCTAGGACACCCATCATTTTGCTTTGTGGCTGTCAGAGCTGCCTGTTATTTGGTAAGCTCAGCACCTGAGGAAGAGAGTCAGTGCTTCTGGTGTGGAGGAAAGTGTGAGGTGTGAGTCTCAGGAACCTGCATGAGGCAGAATCTCATCCGAGTGAGAGAAGGGAGGTCACGCAGGGAGAGGCGTGCCCGGCAACGTCATTACCTGACTTCAGTTGTGGTAGGAGCTGAGGGTTGTGCTTCTGAAACCTAAATGAGCTCGAGAGATCCCTGGGATCTTGTGTAAGTTCTCATTTAAATAATCTGGGGTGGGGCCGAGATTCTGAATTTCTGACCTACTTTTAGGTGCCGTTGAAGGCTGCTGGTCAACGGACCACACTTTTTAGTAACAAAACCCTGTGTCAGGGTTTCTCAGCCTCAGCAGTGTTGACATTTTGGACCAAGTCTTTCTTTGTTGTCAGGGGCTGTCATGGGCATCCTAGGGTGTCTAATACCACCCCTAGCCTTTACCCACTAGATACCACTAGCGTTCTGTTTTGACAAACAGAAATGTCTTCAGACATTGCCAAATGTCCCATGGGGTGCCAAAATCATCTCCACTTGAGAACCTGTCGCCTAGATCTTCCCTGCCCTTAGTTGGCTTCTGAACCCTTCCTTGGAATCTCTGAGCCAGTGAATTTCCCTTTTGCCTGAGATAGTTTAGTTGGATATCTGTGAACTTGTAAGTGAATCCTACAGCTTACATGCTTGTAAGTATGTAGTTATTTGTGTGCTTTTACAGACATTGCCTGTGTACTCCACCAAGCTCTGTAAATGTACGTTTTATGTGTCTTCATGTTCATATTTAGCATGGAGTCTGGTCTGTGGGAGGTAGTTGATCAAGGCTGACTGCATGAAATTCTATAAGGGATGAGGTATACCTGTTTTCCCCCTCCCTTTTGAGCTCTAAACTCTTTTTTAAAAATGTTTAAGTATAATAAATATACCCCCAAATGTGCAAATATGTGCACAGCTGGATGAATTCTCACACTTTGGACGTTCCCATGTCACAGGCCCCCAGATTAGGAACAGAATGTGACCAGCATCCTAGGAGATTCCCTGTGCCCTCTCCTACTCACTCCATTATCTTTTAAAAATTTCTTTCTTTTCAATAATGAAAAGGAATCCATGTTCACTGTTGAAAATTTTAAAAGTACAGGAAAAAGGAAAAAACGTTATACTCTCCTTTAATGTGTACATTTTGTTAACATTTTGATGTATATCCTTTCAGTCTTTTCAATGCCTGTATATGCACATAGATTTTGAAAAATAAAACAGAATTGTGAGATTCATATTGTTCCATTTCTAGCTTTTAAGATTATTTTACTATTATAATTGCTAAGTTAAATAAAAATGAACCCCAATAACACCTACAATTCATATAAACTTGGTGGCTAGAACCATTTTTTAAAAATTAACTAGTTAAATAAAAGTGTGCATGTATGTATACATATGTAGAGAGAAATTGAGTTTAACATGTGCTCTTGATAAAATAGTCATTATGAACAGAAAGAATACAGTCAAGAGTAGGTGATGTTTGTCTCCCAAACCCTCCGGTCCCTCTCCTTAGAGTAGGTACCATTAACAATTTCTTGGAGGTACAGAATATTGACATTGGTAGACAGATAGGGCCTTTAAAATAAAGATAGTGGAATCGTTGTGTAAAACTTGAAGTTTCTCAAAGAAAACAAAAAGATTTATTGGACGGCTAAATGCTACTCTCTAGATCAGTGTTTAGCAAACTTTTTCTTTGTAAAATAGCTAATAATATAAATAATAATAAATATAAAAATAATAATAATAAATATTTTAGGCTTTACAAGCCACTGGTTCTGTTGCAGCTACTCAACTCTGTTGTTGTACTAAAACAGACTTAGATAATACATCAACAAATGGGTGTGGCTATGCTCCAAGAAAACTTTATTTACAATTAGCAGTGTTTGGACCATACACCCTATTTGCTGACACCTGCTCTATTATTAATTACAATGTGTCCTATGTGTTAAAATATGAATATGCACAATAATGATAACAGCTCAGAGAATGGGATGCAATATGAACTTTTAGCTCTTCCTCACAAGGATCTGGCGGGGACGCATATCCCATCGTTGAGGATGGTCTTCCTTCGGCCATTCTGGTTGCCCTGTGACGTTCTGCTGATTGTCCTGTGTGTCCTGCCCTGTTCTTGATCCTCACCACAAGTCTGTTCCAAAATCAGCACCCTTCATTGCATTAGTTTCTCAATCTCTTCTAATGAAATTGGTCAAAACTTTCTTCAAGTACCAGATTTTTTCCTTTATTCACTAGGAATCTGAATCCAGTTTCCTCCACAAACACATGCAATTAGTCACTGATTGTCAGGGCACTGCTGTCTCTGTGAGGTGTGGTGTGGCAGCTTTACCTGCTGTCTGCTCTGATTGCCTGTTCATTCTTCCAGCATCCCTACCATGGTGGGAGGAGTTCTGTTCTGCTCTCTTGGGTAGTAAGATTCCCTGTCTAACTGAGGTTCAGGCTAAAAACTGTTTCATTACTGAACATAGATACCCTCTAACTTCTCAATAATTATGATCTAAGAGCCCTGTCTTTCTTTATATGCCAAAGCTGAGGGTTTTACATCTTATTTCTTAAAAATGTGACATCTATTGCTATATGGCTATGCTTAGAGAAGCATTTTTGGTGCTTATTTATTCTGCTCTTAAAGAAGGATTCAGAGATCAAAAGTGGTTTTCCTTCATTAAACTAGTTGAAAGTATTTCTAGATCGGGACTCTCTGTCCAGGATCAGCTAGGTTTTGTGGTAGTAACAAAAAACCTCAAACCTCATTGATTTAAAATGGCAATAGTTTATTTCTTACTTACTCATCAGGTTCATCAGGGGTTAGCTGAGGGCTCTGTCACACATTGCCTTTACTCTGGGATCCATCCAGGCTGGTCAAATAGTCTAGGCTTCTGGGTGCTTCTGTTCTCACCAAGTTAGACATATTTAATGGTTCACTCACAAACCTTCCTGTGGTCAGTCTTTTTTTCTCCTTTCTTTTTTTTTTTTTTTTTTTTTT
>RJWJ010010557.1:0-33360 GCA_004363605.1 Indri indri | reverse complement strand
CAATTAATTTCTTTCTATTTTTGGTAGAGATGGGGTCTCACTCTTGCTCAGGCTGGTCTCAAACTCCTGAGCTCAGAACGATCCGCCTGCCTCGGCCTCCCAGAGTGCTAGGATTACAGGCGTGAGCCACCATGCCCGGCCTCTCCTTTCTTACTTACAGTCAAGAAGTCACTACCTGACTTCAAGACTTACTGTAAAGCTGCAATAATCAAGACAGTGTGGTATTAATAAAAGAACAGAAAAATAGATGAGTGGAACAGAATAGAGACCCGTGCAAATATTATCAGCTGATCTTTGACAAAGTAGCAAAGGCAATTCAATGGGGAAAGGTTAGTCTTATTAACAGATGGTTCTGAAAAAACTGAATATTATATGCAAAAAAAAAAATGAATATCACAAAAATTAGCTAAAAATAGATTAGAGTCCTAAATGCATAATGTAAACTATGAAACTCATAGAAGATAACCTAGGATAAAGTATAGGTGATCTTGGGTTTGGTGATGTCTTTAGATGCCACACCAAAAGCATGATCAATGAAAGAAAAAAATTGATAAGTTGGATTTCATTAAAATTAAAAACTTTTTCTCTGTAAAACATACTGGTAGAGAATGAAAAGAAAAGCCACAAACTAAAAGAAAATCTTTACAAAACCATATATCTGATAAAAGACTGTTAACCAAAATATTAAAAAAAAACCTCTTATTTCAACAGTAAGAAAAGAACCCAATTAAAAAATGGACAAAAGACCTGAATAGACACTTTACCAAAGAATATATACAGATGGAAAATAATCATGAAAAGATGCTCAACATCAAATGTCATCAGGGAATTGCAAGTTAAAACAACAATGAGATACTACTGCATAACTATTAGAAGGACTAAAATTTAACACATTGACTGCCACAGTAGAAAAAAAATTTTTTTCCTTGGTGCCACTGTGTTTTATTACAAAAATAGAATAAAAACTTTGAAAACAAAATGATCCTTTCTAATTTAATGAAAAATTTGTTTTTTTATATTGTCTTCTGTGCATGAGTTATATGCAGCTTGAAAAATAGTTCACATGGCTCCCAAGGTAAAGAGACGTGTGAGTTATAAATGCTTCCCAAGGCCCTGGGCTCAAAACTAGCATGAGTTAAATGCAACTCACATGGTAGTTAATGTGTTAAAACACTAATAATACCAAATGTTGGTGAGAATGTGGAGCAACAGAAACTCTCATTCATTACTGTTAGGAATGTAAAATAGTACAGCCACTTTGGAAGACAGTTTGACAGTTTCTTCAAAGCCAAACATGGTATACCATACCAGCAATCAAGCTTCTACTAGTTATTTACTCAAATGAGCTGAAAACTTACATCCACACAAAAACCTACACATGAATGTTTATAGCAGCTTTGTTCATAATTGGCAAAAATTGGAAGCAATCAGGATGTCCTTCAGTAGTTGAATGGATGAACTATGGTACATCCATACAACAGAATACTATTCAGTGATAAGAAGAAATGAGCTATCAAGCCATAAAAAGATATGGAGGAACCTTAAATGCATATTACTACGTGAAAGAAGCCAGTCAGAAAAGGCCACATACTTGCATTTATATGATATTCTGGAAAAGGCAAAGCTGTAGAGACAATAAAAAGATCAGTGATTGCTAGAGTTTCAGTGAGTGAGAGAAATGAATGGATGAATCGGTGGACATGGGGGATTTGTAGGGTGGTGAAACTATTCTGTATGATACTGTAAATGTGGATACTGGATGCTACGTATTTGTCGAGACGCATAGCATGTACAATACAAAAGTGTGAACCTGATGTACACTATGGACTTAATGTATCTATAGTGGTTCACAAATTTTAACAAATATACCACATTAATGCAAGAGGTTAATAATGGGGGAAACTATATTCAGGGTAGAAGAGGGTTATATGTACTTTCTGTCCATTTTCTCTATGAACCTACATCTGCTCTTCAAAACCTATGTTAATTTTTAAAAATTAGATGCCGAGTGACTCAAAAAAATGGTGGATTAGTGGTGACCTCCTGGCTCTCCGCTCCCAGAGTAGGAGGTGAAGAATGCAGACAGCTACACACAAGTGGATCACTTTCCCACAAGAACAGCATCGTGAATCTGCAAAGAAGCAGCACGGGACAAGCAGTGCTGGAAAAAGAAAAAAAAAGCAGGTGAATTGGAGAATCGATGGCAAAGTCTGGAGAGTGTGGAATATACAATAGGGAATAGAGCGTGGGATGGCTTCACCCCCTTGGCCGGCCAGGGCGGTGTGATCTGACCCACAGGAGGACGACTCTTCCTCCACTGACCTCCACATCCACTCAGGCAGGGAAGCACCTGAAGCCAGTGTGAAGTTGTGGCACAGGATGACAGGCTATGCAGAGAAGACACAATAGCGGGAAACATTTTGAACTCTCCAGTGCTCTGTGCTAGGTCTGCACTGGGTGGGGGAGCGACTAGTCTGAGTGAACACTTCCCGGGTCCGCAGTTTGGAGACAGGCCCCTCGCCTCTGGTGGTCACTGGTACCAGAAAAAAGGAGGTGTACACAGAAAGGGAGGCTCTGCCCCTGGAAACCACTGAAGATTTGGCTGGCGCAGGGCGGGACAGAGAGTGCAGGACCCTCTACTGGACTGAAGTGAGTCAGTGTGTCAGGGAAGCAGTGGGGACAGCTGGTGGCTTGTTGAGACAGCCTGCCAAACCCAGCACCTGCTGCTCCCCGCCCCCCAGCAGTAGCCTCCAGTGCTGGCTCTCTGTGGGTGGACAGCTGCCATTTTGGGGGTCCATAGCTTAAAAATGCTGTCATGCGGTGCAGTTCTGGGCACTACCCCTTCCTCAGCCCAGCAGGGCAAGCCCAGGCAGTGGTCTCAGGCAACGCTCCTGCCCCTGCCTGGCAGAGCAGGCCCCGCCTTTGGAGGAGGGGAGTAACCAGAGAAGCTACTTTTTGAATATTCTTCCCCCAACCCAGCCGCTTGCCTGTTCACCCCTAGAGGACAAACCCCACCTTGGAGGTGTGGAGTGATGAGAGAGGCCGCTTTCTGGGTTAAGACACGTGGTGGCCTCAGGTGGCGCTCCTCTCCGGGCTAGACCTTGTCTATCGGGCTGCTGGGGTAAACCCCACCCTTGGAGGAGGGGAGAAATGAGAAAAGACATTTTCTGGGCTGGGATGTGCAGAGGTCTCAGGCAACGCCCCTCTCCCAGCCCAGTAGGGCAGACTCTGCCCTTGGAGGCAGGGAGGAGGGAGAAAAGTCGCTTTCTCTGTGCAACTGACATGAATCTGTGGGCCCTTGGAACTAAGCAAAAGGGGGCAGACTGTTGATTCAGTCCAGCAGGTTGGTTTTGATCATCTGATAAGAACATTACACTAGGGCTTGCCCTTGGTGCCCAGGTCACTGCTAACTTTGGGGCTTGTGGACTGGGAAGAAAAATACTGGCCAGAGTCCTCAACAATTTCTCCAATTGACACCCCCCACCTGGAGCTGCCTCGCAAGTGAGGTGAAAGAGCCCTGAATAACATATTAGCAGCTCTCCCCTAGCAGCAGATCAAGCAACCACAGAAGTATATGCTCTCTCAGGCTTGCAGGTACCTGTTGCCCTTACCCCAGCTAAAGTGGCAACAGGGCTCAAGTAACCCTTGGGAGTGACATTTCCCAAAGATTGGGGCACTTGTATACCACATTCGGGGGTTTAGAGCCCAACAGAAAGGCGTTGGAATACCTTGATAATTGACTCCTCCATGAAAACTACAAGCAACAATAGAGGGGTAACCCCATAGCTCAACACAGTGCCTTCCATCTAGAACTATTGGAGGGCAGCAGAGTCACACACACAAGAGGGATTCACCACTTGGGAGCTTAAGGAAGGAGTCCAAACTCACTAATTCCTTAGGCAAGAGGTGAAGACAACAGGTCAGAGATAACCCAACAGGCTAAAACACCTCTAAGGCAATATAGGACCAGAGTGCATCTCCCCAGCACTGTCGAGGAATGTCCTTTTGGGGACTTGGAGATAAGGCCATAAACTAGCCCCGGCACCCCCAGTTCTCGACAGAGTAGCCTGATGAGAAGGAATCAGCAAAAGAACACAGGAAACATGAAAGATCAGGGAGAAAAGTCACCCCTAAAACAAAATATTTGATCTCCATCAATAGATACCAACTTACACAATATGATTAAATTGACAGAGGAAGAATTCTGAATATGGATTGCAAGAAAACTCAATGGAATTGAAAAGAAAATAGAAACTCAACATAAAGAAGCCACAAGAACAATACAGGAAATGAGTGAAATATTCTCTAAAGAAATTGAAATACTACGGAAAAACTGAACAGAAATTCTGGAAATGAAAGATTCATATAGGAAACTACAAATCACAGTGGAAAGCCTCAAGAACAGAGTGGATCACACAGAGGAAAGAATCTCAGAGCTTGAAGATAATGCCTATGTGCTAAATAAATTGGATAAAGAAAAAGAACACAGAAATAAGAGACAAGACCAAAACATACAAGAAATTTGGGATTATGTAAAGAAGCCAAATATAAGAATCATAGGCATCCCAGAGAGAGAAGAAGAAAATCCACAAGGGCTAGCAAACTTATTTCATGGAATACTGGAGGAAAATATGCCTGGCCTGGCCAGAAATCTAGATGTCCAGGTACAAGAAGCACACAGAACCCCTTGGAGACTCAATGTGAGAAGGCAATCACCATGTCACGTAGTTATTAGGCTGACCAAAGTAAACACGAAAGAAGCAATCCTCTGAGCAATGAGGTGAAAAAAGCAGATAACCTAACCTACAAAGGAAAACCTATCAGACTAACTGCAGACTTCTCAGCTGAAACTTTACAAGCTAGAAGGGACCGGGTGTCTGTCCTTAATCTTCTAAAACAGAATAGTGGCCAACCTAGAATTCTCTACCCGGCAAAACTAAGCTTCATCTATGAGGGAGAAATAAAGACCTTCCCAGACAAGCAATCACTAATGGAATTTGCGAAGACCAGACCTTCCCTATAGGAAGTACTCAGACCTGCATTACACACTGAACAGCTCAATAGACATTCTCCAAAGTAAAATCATTCAAGAGTTAAAGTCTAGAACCTGGATTCCATGATGGCTCAAGGAGTAAAACAAAACAATAGGAATTCACCCAACAATATGAACGGAAATCTACCGCAAATATCAATCCTCTCAATAAATGTGAAAGGCTTGAATTGTCCTCTGAAGAGACATAGACTGGCAGAGTGGATAAAAATCCACAAGCCTAGTATCTGTTGTCTACAGGAAATGCATCTAACCCACAAAGATGCTTTTGGGCTCAAGGTCAAGGGGTGGAAAACAATTGTCCAGGCAAATGGAAGTCAAAGCAGGAGTAGCTATACTTATTTCAGATAACATAAGCTTTAAAATAGCAAAAGTAAGAAAGGACAAAGATGGCTATTATATAATGGTGAAAGGGAAGATCCAACAAGAAGACTTAACAATTCTTAATATTTATGCACCCAACTCAGGAGCACCCAGATAGATGAAGCAAACCCTGCCTGATCTAAATAGCATGATGAACAATAACGCCATAGTAGCCAGGGATTTCAACACCCCGCTGACTGAACTGGACAGATCTTCCAAACAGAAAATAAGAAAGAAATAATGGACGTAAACAGAGCTCTAGAACAAAAGGGTCTAATCGACCTCTGCAGAACATTCCACCCAAATAAAGCCGAATATACATTCTTCTCATCAGCTCATGGAACTTTCTCCAAAATTGATTACATACTAGGCCACAAATCAGACCTCAACAAATTCAAAAAAATAGAAATTATACCATGTATCTTCTCAGATCATAGTGGTATAAAATTAGAGTTCAATTCCAACAGAAATACTCACCACCTCACAAAGTCATGGAAATTAAACAATCTATTATTGAATAACTATTGGGTCAAGGAGGAAATATAGAGAGAAATCAAAAGATTCTTTGAACTAAATGATAATGGGGACACAAGTTATCAAAATCTGTGGAATACAGCAAAAGCATTCCTGAGAGGAAAACTAATAGCATTAAATGTTCACATCAAAAAAACAGAAAGCTCAAAAATTAGCAAACTAATAAATAGTCTCAAGGAACTGGAATAGGAAGAGCCAATCAATTCCAAACCTAGCAGAAGAAAAGAAATAACTAAGATCAGAGCAGAACTAAATGAAATTGAGAATAAAAGAACTATACTGAAGATCAACAGAACCAAAAGATGGTTTTTTGAAAAGATAAACAAAATTGACAGCCCTCTTGCTAGAGTGACAAGAACTAGAAGGGAAAGGACTCTAATAAACTCACTTAGAAATGAAAAAGGAGAGGTCACAACAGACACCATGGAAATACAAAACACCATTTTTGAATACTATAAAAACCTATATGCCCCAAAACTACATAATGTGGAGGAAATGGACAAATTCGGGGAAACATACAACCTCCCTAAGTTCACCCAGAAGGAAACAGAATTCCTGAACAGACCAATATCAAGCACAGAAATTGGAGCAGCAATTAAAAACTTCCAAAAAGGAAAAGCCCCAGACCAGATGAGTTCACTTCTGAGTTTTATCAAACATACAAAGAGCAACTCATACCTGTACTGCAGAAATTATTCCACAACATTTAGATGGTATCCTCCCTAACTCAGAATATGAAGCCAACATCACCTTGATACCAAAGCCAGGAAGCCATACAACAAAAAAAGAAAACTACAGGCCAATATCTCTCATGAATATACTTGCAAAAATCCTCAACAGAATTTTAGCAAATCAAATCCAATAACATATCAAAAAAATAATCCACCATGACCAGGTGGGCTTTATCCCAGAGATGCAAGGCTGGTTCAACATATGCAAATCTATAAATGCAATACACCTCATAAATAAAGCAAGAACAAAGACCATATGATTCTCTCAATAGATGCAGAAAAAGCATTTGACAAAGTCCAGCACCCCTTTATGATAAAAACTCTTAACAAAATACCTATAGATGGGACATACCTTAAAATTATCAAGGCCATGTATGATAAACCCACAGCCAATATCATACTGAATGGGGAAAAATTGAAACCATTCCCACTTAGAACTGGAACCAGGCAAGATTGCCCACTATCTCCACTTCTATTCAACATAGTGCTGGAAGTCCTGGCTAGAGCAATTAGACAAGGGAGGGGAATTAAGGGCCTTCAGATGGGGGCAGAAGAGATCAAACTCTCACTCTTTTTTGATGATACGATATTAAATCTAGAAAACCCCAAGGATTCAACCAAGAGACCCCTGTAATTGCTAAATGAATTCAGTAAAGTCTCAGGATACAAAGTCAATACACAGAAATCAGAGGCATTCATATACACCAATAACAGTCTAGCCAAAAATCAAATAAAAAACGCAGTACCTTTCACAATAGCCTCAAAGAAAATTAAATACCTAGGAATATATTTAACAAAAGAGGTTAGGGACATATACAGGGAGAACTACAAAACACTAAGAAAAGAAATTATAGAAGATGTAAACAGATGGAAAAATCTACCTTGCTCATGCCTTGGCAAAATCAACATTGTTAAAATGTCGATACTACCCAAAGTGATCTACAGAATTAATGCAATCCTTATCAAGGTACCGTCATCATTCTTTACAGAGCTAGAAAACATAATTCTGTGCTTTGTATGGAACCAGAGAAGACCTCGTATAGCCAAAGCAATCTTAAGCAAAAAGAACAAACTGGGAGGTATCAGTCTACCAGACTTCAAGCTGTACTGCAAGGCTATAGTAACTAAGACAGCATGGCACTGGCACAAGAACAGAGATGTAGACCTTTGTAACAGGACTGAGAATCCAGAGATGAAACCATCCACATATTGTCATCTAATCTTTGATAAAGCAGACAGAAATATACACTGGGGAAAAGAATCTCTTTTCAATAAATGGTGCTGGGAAAACTGGATGACCACATGCAGAAGATTGAAACTGGATCCCCACCTCTCACCTCTTACAAAAATCAATTCACATTGGATAACAGACTTGAACCTAAGGCATGAAACCTTAAGAATCCTAGAATAACATGTAGGGATGAGTCTTTCAAATATCGGCCTAGGCAAAGAATTTATAAAGAAGACCCCCAAAGCAATCACAGCAGCAACAAAAATAAATAAATGGACCTGATCAAATTAAAAACCTTCTGCACAGTCAAGGAAACTGTCATTAGAATGAATAGACAGCCTACAGAATGGGAGAAAATATTTGCTTCCTACACATCCAATAAAGGGCTGATAAAAAGAATCTATGTAGAACTCAAAAAAACCAAGTGGAAAAAATCAACCCCATCAATAAATGGGCAAAAGACAGGAACAGAGACGTTTTAAAAGAAGACGGAATAATGGTCAGCAAGCATATAAAAAAATGCTCAGTACCTCTAATCATTAGGGAAATGCAAATCAAAACCACAATGAGATATCACCTAACCCCAGTGAGATTGGCCTTTATTAAAATATCCCAAAACAACAAATGCTGGCAAGGATTTGGAGAGAGTGGAACACTCTTACACTGCTGGTGGGACTGCACATTAATACAAACTCTGTGGAAAAGAATTTGAGGATACCTCAAAGAGCTAAAAATAGAAATACCATTTGATCCACCAATAGCACTATTAGGCATCTACCCAAAAGAACAAAACACATTCTGTAATAAAGACATCTGTACTCAAATGTTTATGGCAGCACAATTCACTAATGCACGGATGTGGAAACAACCCAAGTGCCCATCAATCCATGAGTGGATTAATAAAATATGGTATATGTATACAATGGAATACTATTCAATTACGAAACACGATGGTGATCTAGCACCTCTTACATTTTCCTGGATAAAGCTTGAGCCCATCCTCCGAAGTGAGGTATCACAAGAAAGGAAGAATAAGTACCACATGTACTCACCATCAAATTGGCACCAACTGATCAATACTAAGGTGCTCACACGGTAGTAATATTTATTGGGGCTTGGGGGGTGAGTAAACTCACAACGAATGGAAGCGGTGAGCTTTGTAGGGGGGAAAGGGCATGCCTCAAATCATGGCATGGGTGTGGCAAAGTCATAACATGTAACCAAAATGTTTGTATCCCCATAATATACTGAAATAAAAAAAATTAGATGCTTATCTTTTCTATACAATTTTATTTTCATACAATTTTAACTGTCAAAATAAGGTTTTGAGGAATTTTCCTATGGGAAAAGTGCCACATCTTTAGTCAGTAGCCAGTATGACATCTTCCTTCACCTCTCAGAAACCTTTTCACTTTATGGATGGTTCTCATGGGTATGATTGCTTGACAGCTAAGCTCTGGATAGATGGAATGTTGCTTTGTATTTATTGTCCCTTTCCGGGTGTTTTTCCTTCTCTCCTTTAATATGAATCTAGAAAAAGACGTAGGATGGAAATTCTCTGTGATTAATGTATAATATATAAAAACTGATAAAACATTTAGATATATAAGGGAGTAATTTGCCTAACTGAATATATATTTTTTGGAAAACATTACCCTGGATATATTTTAGAAGGTGGGTTAAAAGTCAGTCATATGTGCAGAACCTTGGATTTGTGATATAAGAATTCCAGTACCTTGTAAACCCGATGTATTGCTGGTTCTTTGCTTTCCTTAACCAAGCTACCTGCTAAGGGAAAAAGCCTATCCTCTACCTAATATGTGGAAGTTTTTCCCAAATCACAGTTTTAAATGTTTGTACCTACCATAAAAACCTTCACTGACTTTCCATTGTCTTTAGGATAAAGTCCAGTCTCTGTAGCAAAGGCATTAACGTTATTAGGCAGTGGTACTAAAGTGTGCAGGGTGTTGTGGAAAATACCAAGCCTGCAGTTATCGCTGCCCCGCCTGTACGTGCAGCCTCATCTCTTACTACCTGCCACCATTCCATCTCCACAGAGCCCACAGTCTCTGGCACCTTGCAGCTCTTGCACATGATTTTTCCTGTGTTTGGAAAGGCCCCTGCCACGCCTGTCCTTCAAGAATCAACTTGGGATAGTATCGTTCTCCCATTTCCACAGAACCTTCCAGAACTCTCTATACATTTCATGCATAGGACTTAGGACCATGTATCATTGGATCTTTGTCTACTTGTGTTTTTTCCTTGACTTGGTAAGTTTTCTGGGTTGTCATTTGTTTCCTTATTTTCTGGCATGCCTTGAGTACCCAATGTGTTTTTGTTTTAACTGAATCAACATATAAGTTAACAAATCAAACAAAACCACCGTATTAGTAAAGCCAGTGTTAGCTAGTGCAAGAAGTAAATGCCAATAGTTTATTTTTATTCCTTCAGACTCCTTCCATTTTCTGGCTGTGCCAGCCTTCTTGAACAGGTAGTTCCCGAGGCTGGTGCAGATAGGTAAGGAACGTGGAGAATTGTTTCCTTAGGGATTTATGGGCCAGGCTTAGAACAGCTCACATTACTGTGTCTGCATTTGATTGGCCATATCTCATTCGGTTTTATACTTAAGTCTGATTAGGGAAGGCTGGGAAATCTAGTCTAGCTGTGTGCCCATGAAATAGTTTCTAAACAGCTAGGAAGTTTCTGCCGTAGTCTTTACTTAGAATGAATCTACATTCAGATTTGAATTCCCATTACTTTACATTGAGATAGTAAGTCACTTTTATGTAGAGTGTGGTGTGAAGTGAGGTGGTAGGAAAGGGGATTAAGCCCCTCTTGAAGAAAAGTGAGTTATTTAGACTGTTATCTCTGTGTTCTAGTAGTTACATATAATTCTTTCCATATTTATGATATGGTAAGTTGTTGATACTTTATCATTTTGCAAAGCTGAATTTTCTAGAAGACTACCTGAAAAGAAATACCATGTCTGCTAGTACTACTGTGTATAGTACCACTACTTTTATGCAATAGTAACACCACCTCATTCAATTAAATGATGTGTAAACTACATTATTTTTTTGAGAATTAAGGAATTCCCATAACTGTGGTACTGATGTTTGAAGGAAATGGTTTTCTGGAATTCAACATAGTAAGAGAATTAGAATTCAATCAGTGTGATAAATCATTGAACTTGCTGTTGAAGGACCTAAATTTAAATTAAACCTTTAAATGCAATAACCTCTTTTCAATTTTGTTACTGCTTGGCAATAATGGAGCTCATAAGTGGAATGAATTTGATTCCCAAGTACAGCAGTTCTTTCTTCAATTGATGATGTTTTCCCCAGCATATGTTTTATTCTTTCAAAGTTTAATCAATAACTAGGGTTAGTGAACTGTCTCTTTCTCACCTGTTTCCTATTTAAAACACTCTGGTTTCTAGATTTGTGGAGCTGTTTATTTGACATCAGGATTATAGGTGTGTATATAATTGTGTCAGGTGCATGTTTTAATGACTTCCTGGGCAGAGAGATGATTTTAAACTAAGGATTTTAGGAAACGTGTGTTTAATAATAAATGGAATTATCCCAGGTAGTTTTCACATGACTGGGCACACATCTCTCAGTTACAGCTGACACACTTTGACAGTGTGTGCACTCAAAAGAGCTGCAGCCAGAGCTTGTGAACCAGGGTCTTGTTCATCCCTCACCAAGGTGGAGGGACGGTCGCCGAGGGTGGGAATTGCCTTCAGGAACTGGTCAGCCAGAAGGTCAATCTCCTGCAGCCTCGTGGTAAGCAAGACCACTTGCGTACTTTAGACTAGGATATCGCATTAGTGTTCTATGGCTGCTGTAACAAATGACCACAAACTTGGTGGCTTAAAACAACTGAAATTTATTTTCTCACAATTCTGGAGGTCAGAATTCTGAAATTAGTTCTAGTGAGCTAAAATCAAGGTGTTCACCATGCTTCCCTCTGGAAGTTCTAAGGGGAACCTTGCCTCTTCCAGCTTCTGGTGGCTGCCGGCATTCCTTAGCTTGTGGCCGTGTCACTCCAGTCTCTGCTCTGTGACCACAGGCTACCTTCTCTTCTGTCGCCTCTCCGTTTGCCTGCTCCTGATAAGGACACATGCACTATATTTAGGGTTCACCCAGATAATCCTAGATAATCTGTTTCATAATCCTTAAATTACTCTGCAAAGTCATTTTTTACCATAGATGGTAACATTCACTGGCTCCAGAGATTAGGGCACGGATATCTTTTGTGTGTTGGGCAGGCATTATTCAGCCTAGAAACTGTTCCAGAAGTGACTGCTTTGAGAATGATTTTTTTTTTACTGTAATGCTGTTTGCTTTTTCTTTTTTCCCTAATCCAAGTTCTAGTTAGGCAAAAATACAGCTTTCCAGTGATCTGCTGCACATGTTCTATGAATGGGAAGGTTCTCCTTTCTTAGTGAAGGGCAGCTCGTATACCATGACAGAGAAAACAAAGGCAAGGTTAGTACTTTGGGGTCATTTTTCATGTTTTATTTTAATTTCTGATCTAGGTTTCCTATATTCTTCTCTTGGTTATGAAGATGAAAATGATGACATTGTAAGTATTCATGTTATAAAGGTTCCTCTCTGAAGAAAGTAAGTTAGACTAACTTTTGAAATGATATTTATATTTATTTTCTGATCAGAAAAATATAGTTGATTTTAGGAAATTTATAAAATCCGTAACAGCATGAAGAAGAAAACGCTCTTGTAATCTTAACCTAGAAATGACTCCTACTGATGTTTTGGTTTCTTTTATCATCTTACATTATGTTCTTCCTAGAGTATTTAGCAGTTGTTATACCATTTGTCCAGACTGATTTTAAACACAATCATTATTATAGGGAAATAGGTCTTTTGGAATGCTGGAAAACTGAAAAAGCAGAGCTGTTGTTTAAGGCCCAGACTCTGCTTTCTTTCTCAGTTGAAGACTTGGCCTTACTGACCTCAATTTGATTTAGGTACAAAGAGAGCCTAATATTTACATTTTCTTAAATGGAAGCCCATCAGTTGTTATTATAAGTTCTTCCTGAATACATCTTTAAGCCATTTCTAGCTTGTTTTAGTAGAACCCTAGTCCTGAGAGATGTTGAAAAGAGGGAACAAAATCTGTTTATGAACAAGTAAATTTGGGAAATAGTGAATACTTACACACACACACACACACACACACACACACACACACACACACATGCACACGTTTTAACAGTCACAGTGCATTTTAGAGTGTTAAAATATCAGAGATTTTCTAGAATAAAGGAGCTTTTTAAATCTAGAATTCCCCCAACTATTGATTTTTTTTCCTGATGTCTATTACAAGGAATTCTGAGGAGCATAATTTGTGAAATACGATAATAATGAATTTAGATAAGGGATATCCAAATGTTTCTGGTATGATAAGACTTTGGTCAAAAGGCATGTGTGTGTGTGTGTGTGTGTGTGTGTGTGTGTGTATGGATAGATAGATGGAGTGTGTGTGTATCTATATGTCTACATAATTATCACTCTTGCCAAAATCAGTTTTTAAAAAGTGGCTCATTTGATTCTAGTATCATAAAAATCTTATTGAAGATGTCTTATATTCTCATACATTAGATAGCTGTTCTCTCTTCTTGGGGGAATTAGGAATTAAAACCTAAGAATAGTATTAAACAAAGTGAAAGTTCAAGTGAAGAGTAAAAGAGATTTGTGTTTGTGTGTTTTGTTTTTTAAAGTGTGAAAGCCTCCCGACCTCTCCCACCAAGTGTCATTTTGGCCTGAAGCTGAATTAGTTCTCATCTGATTAAATCAGAACCAAATCCTGCTATTTCCTAACTGCTGTGAAGTGCAGATTTTAAAAATGTGTCAAAAAAGCAAGAATGTAATCCTGGTAGGAAACAGCTCTCTTAAAAGAGAAAAATTGGCATTTTATTTATATCATCATTTTCTAATTTTTCAACATACAAAAGTATTCACCGTGTTTATGTAACATGTAATTATTAAGTGCCTGGTCAGAATTCTAGTATTAATTTGGAATTCAGGTTTCTAAATCTATATCCATGAAGTTTTGAGAAATTTTGGGGGTGGATGGAAAGCCATACTAACTTTCAGTGTCTGAGTCTGTGGAATTTGAGAATGGTGATTTCAGTACTGCAATTAAACTTTTGGTTTTTATGCTTATGGAATGCAGAAAGGGGCTCAGGTAACATAACCAGTGGCTGACTAATCCAGGACTGTTTATTTGAATTTAGGAAGCAAACACAGATGTACATTTTTGCATATTCTTTTTCCACAAGCACACACTCAACCTGGTTTGTGTGGTCAATTAAAAATTAAAAGGCCTATCAGGGAGAGTAGAAGAGGCCATTATAATTGAAAACCCTTTGCTACCAGATGATTTTACTTCTCTTAGCTTATTTATCTTTGTCCCAGTCCTATAGGGCAATGGCTGTCAGAGGTATACCAGCATCAGCTGGTATGATGGTTAATTTTAGGTGTCAGTTTGACTAGGCTGTAGTATGCAGTTGTTTGCTCGAACACTAGTCCAGATGTTGCTGTGGAGTTATTTTTTAGATGCGATTAACATATAATCAGTGGACTCTGAGTTAAGCAGATTACCCTCCATAATTTGGGCGAGCCTTATCCAATCAGGTGAAAGCCTTAAGAGAAAAGTTTGAGGTCCCCAGAAGAGGGGGGATTTCTGTTCCAGACTTGCCTTCAGACTCAAAACTGCAGCAGGGTCTTGTAGCAGAATTCCAGCCTGCTGGCCTGCCTTGCAAAACTTTAACCTTGCCAGGCCCACAAGTGTGGGAGCCAATTCCTTGAAATTGGTCAGTCTCAATCTCTGCCTTCTCCCACCTCCGCCTTTATACACCCATCCCCACACTATTAGTTCTGTTTCTGCTGGAGAACCAATTACACCTGGGCATTTGTTAGAAATGAGGATTCATATGCCCCCCCCCCCCCACACACACACACCTGGTGGATGGAGACCCTGGGGCAGGACTCAGCAATCTGCTTTCCTACGCCCTTCAGTGGGTGCTGGTGGCTGCCCAGCTGAGAGCCACTGCAGGTTAATGAAAGGAGCCCCCTTTTGCAGTTGAGGAAATTGAGGTTCAGAAAGATTAAGTAACATGCTCAAAGTTACCCACTTGGTTGGTAGTGTGGCCAAGGTTTATTCCTGATACTTTCAAAAAGATAAAATAATATTCATGGATATCTTAGTAATCTTTGAATCTGCTTTTATAGTTCCCTGCTGTGATGCTCATATTTCTTAAGGAAAAATAAAAATGAAGTGAACCAACTGTATGAATAAATAGTGTATGAGAGCAAGGGTTCCAAATTTTTGCACCACCAGGTATCATTTTTTTAATTGCACATAATGACAGATTTTGTTGGCTAAACAAGCAGTGTTTTAAAGTGATAGCTATTTGGCCATTTCTGTAGCTTCCTGCCCCTAATTGGCATGAGATGGCCAGTACTTTTGTGCTGAGGTGATACATCAGCCAAAAGCAGAGAGGCTTGTAAATTAGCTTGGAAACCTAAATAGAGACTTCCCATTAGGCATTTTGAATATTGAAAATAGCTAAGGACTTTCATTACTATATTGCAGTTTTCTAAAACATCTGGAGATGCCTTGATGGATATGTTTGCACTGAAGAACATTTTCAGGTGTAGATACCTGCTGGGTGCTGCCATATGTACAGCTAGGATATATTAGAATGGCTTAAAAGATAAACTGCTAGAAAAGATACATGCCCAAATCTCAGTAGTGCAGCATTTTTTCAGTCACCAAAATGAATGTTCTGGTTTGTGTGGTGGCTGTCCTGCAAGGAGCAGATTAGAGATCCTTGGTCTGTCATTCTTGGAGCTTTACTACCATCAACCTGTGACTTCCAAGGTTGGCTTGTAAGGGGGAGAGTATGTAGGCATTTAATAGCCAACCTGGGAATTGGTGTTTGTCATTTCCATGCCCAGTCTGTTGGCTAGAACTCAGCCACATGGCCATACCCAACTGCAAGGGACGCTGGGGAATGTGGCCTGACTATGTGCCTGGGAACAGAAGAAATGAGTCTGGTGATCAGCTAGCAATCTCTGCTGCCTGGGACTGATGTTGGTAGATTTGTACTTCTGCCTGTGATGGATTTAGTTGCCACGTGGCTGACTCTCTCTGAGCCCTTATTGGCTTGTGGGAACAGTAGAGCCATAGAAATAATGAATCAAATTGTACTGGCTCTTACCTACACCTTCAGCTGGGATCTTCCACCACCACTAGGCTTTCATCTAGTTATATCCTACAGGCCGGTCTATTAGCAATACTTACTGTGTGGTATCTGGTATCTTTTTCCTTCCACTTCATGTGCACTCTCACCGTGTTTGCACCGTTTACATTCACTGCCTATTTAGTCATCTGAGGGCACCCTGGTGCTGCCGTTGTGCCAATAATACTGTCTCAGGCTTCATAAACCAATGTCTCCCAAGAGACTGCAGAGGTATTCAGGGCAGGAGTAAGGAGAATGAATACCTGTTGTCATAGTTACCTGTTGCTGTAAAACAAATTATTCCATGGAACTGTAATTCATTTTTCCTCACAAATCTTTGGGTTGATTGGGCCCAACTGGGCAGTTATTCTGCCCTACGTGCTATTGGTTGAGGTCATACCAGTGGCTGCATTCAGGTGGAAACTTGGCTGGAGCAGGTAAGTCCCAGATAGACACTTAATGCTCAGGGCATCTCTCTGTCCCTCTCATCCTTCAGTAGTCTGTCCTGGACTTCCTTACAACTTAGCAGCTGGGCTCTGAGAAAGTGACAACTGCCAGGTTTCTTGTGGTCTTGAAAGTCTGCTATCACTTTCATTGCATTTTTCTTGGTCAAAGCAAGTCACAAAGCCAGTCCAGATCCTAAGAGAAAAGAAATAGGTCTTGTGTGTTCAGGGATAGGAGGAATTGTTGGTTACTATATTTGGAGATGTGTGTCTTGTCACTTGGTCCACACTGAATCTTGTTCCTCAAGCCTGTGCTGCCTGTGTGGCAGTATATCAGAGTCGCCCATGAAACAATTCCTTCATTCCACCAGTATAACCCTTCCCCAGAGTGTTCAGACTGCTGATATAGTCATTGTAGCCTTAATTCTGGGAATGTGTGAGATATGCAGAGGAAATAATGAATGAGATAGTTTGGCTGGTGCTGAGAGTTTGTGTTAGGAGGGTAGTGAGTTCAAAGAATCAAGCAGTGTCCTGAATTCTAGGCTAAAGGACCAGGGAGCCTTGAACTAGTGTGGTAAATTGCAAAGCAATGGTATTTAAGGAAGGTGAATCTCACAACAGTGTATAAAGAGGATTGGTTCGTGACTATAATAAAAGTGCATTGTTCGTTTCAAAATTACTGAAAAGAATAGGTTTTAAATGTTTTCACCACATTAGAAAAATGAGTAAGTGAGGTGATGGATTTGTTAATTAGCTTGATTTAATCATTCCACAATGTAAACATATATCAAGACATCACAATGTACCCATATCATATAATGCATACATACAATATACACGATTATTATTTGCCAATCAAAAATAAAATTTAAAAAGTAAGTGAATGTTAAAAGAGGGTTGAAGGGTAGTGTCATTGGCCATGGCCACCATATGTAGACAAGAAATGAGCAGTCCTGGATGACAGAGAGAATAGTGAGACCTAAAAGAAACAGTCATGAGAGGTAGAGGAGTAATCATGACTTGGAGAGGATGTGGGGCGGGAAGCAGAAAGAAGAAGAGGAGGCTGAGTTCCCTAAACTCTCCTGTAAATGACAGTTTTAAAATGCTGTTAGCTGAGAGGTTTACATTAAACATGGAACTCTAGAACTAATTAGAGATAGGTAACTGAGGGGCTATTGTATTTACGTTTAAATCCTAGTTTGATTTTGTGGGGGAGTGGTAAAGTTGCTGTATTCATCAGTCTAGAACGTGTTACGCTGTGTAACAAACAGCCCTATGCCTCAGTGGCTGATGACAACCCAAGATTTATTCCTTGCTCATATTACAGTTGTGGCAGTTGGGCTCAAATCTGCTCCTTTTGGTATGCAGGCTGAAGAAGCAGCTCCTCTCTAGAACATGCCTGTCTTTGGAGTGGAGGGAAAAAAATTGGTGAAGGCACATGATACTCCTAAAGTTTCTGCTGGGAGTCTCACATGTCCCTTCTGCTTACATTTTATTTTTATTTTATTAGTCAAAGCACATCGTATTGTTAAGCCTGATGTCTGTGGGGACAAGAATGATACTCCTATTATAAGAAGAGGCGCCAGGGAAGGGTGCCTAGGAAGGGGAAGTGGATGTTTTTGAATAAATAATGCAATCAGCCACAGTTGCATTTTTTTTTCTGTTTTTGTTACACAAATACTGAAAATCATCACAGAAAATACTGAAAAGCACATGGCAAACATTTCCAATTACCCCCAAAATGTCTGTCACTAAAAATAACTACTGCTGTTAGTATTTTGATGTAAGTACCTTCAGATATTTTTCCCTGGGAAATTTTTATGACAGAATCAAATGACATGTACTATCCTGTACCTTGCATACTGACTTAGCTGTACACAATGAACATATATCCATTTCAATAAATATTCATCTACATCCTAACTCATATTGGTCTTCTGAAATTCCACTGTTGTCAATACACCATAATTTATTTAATGATTGGACATTTTTCCAATTTGACTCTTCAATAAAGTATTATTGTAAGCATCTTCTATGTACATATTTTGTACCTTTATCAGACTATTTCTCTTGGATAAATTCCTAGCAGTGAAATACTTAAAAGGAATATCTTTTCAAAGTCCTTTTTGATACATCATTGACAAATTTTATTGCTGATTTTTTAAGGCCCACTCTTTCTTTTCTCTCTCCTAAAATGGAGTAGTGTTACCATAGCAATAGAAAAAAAAAATCAGTACTCTCATAGAAGTGCCTAATTTGTCTTTGTCTTCATTTTAACTCAGCAAGTTACATTTTGTGCCAAGATTGGCACATAAATACCTGTCCAGAGCCACTCAGGGGTTAGGAGGTCAGTGCCCTATGAGAGATGACCTCTGCCTTCTCTGGTTACCCTGTTTCACAAATTGGCTCCCTGTTGTCTGCTGGGAAATGATTTTTCAGGCACAATTGGTCAGATAAGTTGCAGTCAGTGACTAATAGGTGTCCCATCAACCTGTAATTTGGAAAATGACCAGTCATAAACAAGGCAGTTTATGTAAAGATCAGTTATTAAAAAAAAATTACAGTAGATTTATTTTGGGATCTGATACATTTCTCGCAATGGTTAGAAGGCATGATGCAAGCTGTCTTCTGGATTTTCTTGAAGAGAGGAAGAAAATTAAGGTGTGATGAAATGGTTAATTGAGTGCTTTTTAGCTCACATTCTAGGGAGGGTCTACTATTTTGAAAACTAAGTCTGAAATCTGGATACGGAAGCAGGTGGCTGAATTTAAAGATGGTCAGAGATGGTGCAAATATACCATCTGAGGGGTCATGTGAGGTCCCCATGAGGTGAAGGGTGGAGCACTGTCCTTGGAGTGTGGGAAAGGCAGAGATGAGCATCAGAAAAGCATCTTTATTATCCAGCTGCTGCAGTTGGGCTGGGGAACCCTGAAGCTAGACTTAGATGACTGTTCAGTGGTGTTAACTAAAATACCAAGTTGCCTATTCTGAATGGCAGAAAATAAATTTACATTCATGTTGTAAAATGCAGTTTCATGTGGAAACTAGAGCAAAAGCCATTATACAACATTCTTATTTTGCTTGCTTTTTTTTTCCCCCTTAAGAGAAGGCAGGATAGCAAACAGTTTAAGACATGAGCTTTGGAAAAACAGAGTAGGGCTTGAGCTTTGGCTGTACTACTTTCTAGCTATGTGACTAAGCTTTGGCCTTTTACCTCTAAGCTTTCTCATTTACAAAAGGAGGCATAGTAGCAATATCTACCTTATAGGATGGATACTTATGAGATTAAAATACATAAAACATGTGATATGATCCCTGCCCAGCTCATGGAAAGAAGAGGTCAATGGATGGTGGCTATTTTTAATAAATATAATTGTTATAATTATTTTGAAAAAGCAATAGTATACTCTGAGAGGTTTGATTCATATGATCGAGGACAATTTCATAGCCCTAGTATCATGTACATGGAGATAGTTTTGACTAAAACCTGAAATGTTTCTAGTCTTCCTGCTTTTTTGTGCTGTAAAAAAGCAATCTTCCATATTTTGGTAGATTAGTACAATAGGTTTATTTTTTCACATAGTGGTCAAATTTGAGTGCTGCTGGGCAGAGGCTAACTTTCCTTCACATGGTGCTTCAGAACCCAGGCTTTCTGTGGCTTTGTTACCACTTAAGACTCCAAATTTTATTGCTGCGAACAGAGAAGAGAAAAGCATTAAGGGGCATTGTGAATGAGTATTTCATGGGCTTGGCTTGGAAGTGGTGCACATCACTTCTGCTTGTGTGCTGTGGTCTAGAATTCATGCCCACACCTTACTGCAAGTAGCAAGGTAAGAAATGTAACATTTGGCTGGGCAGTCACTTCCTTTCAACAAGTTTACACTATAGAAAGCAGTCATGAATTTTGGAGACTACCTAACCAACTTCTTAATGTATGCTCTGGTTCCAAAGCGTATTCAAGAGAAGGTTTAAATGTTTTTGTCTGTCACTAAGATTTTAACACCTTAACTGCCATGTGAGTTATATTTAACTCATGGTACTTTTGAGTCCAGGGCCTCTTGAGGCATATGTAACCCACACGTCTCTTTACCTTGGAAGCCATGTGGTGCACAGGCAACTCATGCTGCCGTGCTGTAGCATACATGTTTCATGATGAGTGGCCCCCTGGGCAAAACCCTGCAATTGGTTCGTGAAAATCTTTACTTGTTGATGCTCTTATTGTTACAATTAATATTGACAATTGAATTGCATATAACTCACACACAGAAAACAATAAAAAATAAGAAATTTTTCATTAAATTAGAAAGGATCATTTTGTTTTTGAAATATTTATTCTATTTTAGTAATAAAACATTGGCCCCAAGGAAAAAAAATTTTTTTCTAGTGTGGTAGTCAGTGTGTTAAAGGAAGAAGTGGTGAGCTTTGGTGAGAGGAGATAAATGGGAGCAGAGAATGATTTGAGGACTTTAGTGATTCTAACCAGGCTGCCAATTGTGCCATTGTAGAACCTTGGTCTGTTGGGCAGGACGGCACATTTGTGGGGAAAAGAGCAATAAAGGTGTTTGGGGCATAAGGAGTTGGAGGCAACTGAGATGTACTGTGGAAATCTTCCATAGACACTTGGGAAAACAGATGTAGAGCTACAGCGGGGCTATTTTTCCTAAGGAGGACAGGTGTCATCTTCCTTTAAACTTGCCTGTATCCATTTTAGGTATTGAGCTTCAGAAAATGATTCTGACAGCTTTATAGGATTTACCTTTTCATGGTAAGAAATACCCTGCCCAAATGGGGAGGCAAAGTAGGCTTTTGTTGGATGCATTTTTTTAGAATATGCGTTTTCAAGAGGATCATGCCTCGTGTACCTCGGGACTGGATGTGCCATCACATGATTAATGATTTGTGCCACTGCTACCCACAGCGAGTGAGCCACCCTGGAATACAAGAGATCTCTTGAAGAATGCAGATCCAGAAAAACTCCAGACAAGCAAGTCATTGAGCAGTCTGTGTTACTTATTACATCAGAGATCTGGTGTCTGCAAACTTTTTATGGTATTTTAATTTAAGTTGGCCTTAATGTGGAACAGGATGATGAGCTGCTTTTATTTGAACAGACAGTTTGTCAGCTTCACGCTTACAGAGGAGTTTTCTTATGATTCTGAGATTCTCTAGAGAAGTGTTTGTTATGCACACTGGTCTTCCTTCGTAGCTTCTTATGTAGATACGTAATAATACAACCAGAGGGAGCATTTCCTATAGTCTAATTTTGTTTCCTTGGTACTACTTATATTTGATCCATTATGCCTTTAGTGCAAAGCACCTGCGAGCTCCCTGTCCTTGAGAGTCTTTACCTTGGTGTACCCAGGCCATCTGCATCTTGACAAAATCATTTGATACATGTGGTAATCACCTGCCTTACAATTTAGTAGGTTTTACTCCACCCAGAAACTTACATAGTAGAACTGAGGATCTTTTCCAGACTTCAGATGTAGCAAAGAAAAGGCACAGATCTCATAGCTGTACTGTTTTGCTATCATGATAATGTTGTAGTCATTTATTCATTCCTTAAACATTCATGGCACATTTAGTTACCAGGCAATGAGCTAGGTGCCAAGGATGCAGAGATTACTCAGGCATGGCCAGTACCCTCAGATAGCTTGTGGTTTAATAAAAAGGCAGGGGTGGGGGGAGTCAGCCTTCAATCAAATATGCATAGCAAAGTGGCAAAGTCCTATGATAGGAGATAGTGTGGAGTACAGTGGGGCCCCCCCAAAAGTGGTAGTTTATTATGCCTGAAGAAATGGGGAGGGGATCAGAAAGAGCTTTCTGTCAGAGGAGCTTGTGAGCAAATGATGGGTTGGGATTCAGCAGGCGGGCAGAGAGGATGTGGGCATTTATGCTGAGGGATTTGTGCGAGCAAATTCACGTGGCTCTGAAATGACCTGTTATGGTGTGGAAAAGCAAAGAGTTCAGCTAACTGTAGCATGTGTTAGGCGGGGCTTAGCTGGAGATGGAGGTGATATATAAACAGATGCTATATCTGGGAGGATGCCATGCAAAGGTAGGGTGGTCCTCCGTGCTAAGGAGTTTGAACCTTTTGGGCAGTGGGGAATCATCAAAGGGTATTAAGCTTGAGAATGACATTATTGACTTCTGCATTTTAGAAGGATCACTGTGGCAGAGGATGGAAGAACAAACTTAGAAATTCATGTTATGTTTTATTTCTGGACTGTGGAGGTTGGGACATTTATTTCCATGGGTTTCAAGTATTATCAAACATCTTTTGAGAATCACTGTGACTCAGATCTAGAAGTGCATTTATGAGAAAGTACGGGAGAGAAGTGAATTCCTTTGTTCAGCAGCTCTGTTAAACACTGACCTAAAGAAGATTGAGATCAACAGCCGTTTCTTCCTAGGGCACTACACCCACCTAGAAAAGGTCATTGGCAAACACTGCACTGAAAGCTGCCCTCAGGTTCCACTGCTTTGACCTCACGCAGCCGAGGCATACATCTTAAATGAGAAAATGCGGTGCTGGCCCAAGAAAGGGAAAAGGGACTGTACTGTCTTTTGTTTTGTTTTTTTTTTTTTTTTTGCAAAGTTTAAGCAAGATATTTAATCTTTCTGAGTCAGTTTCCTCATCTGTAAAAGTGGCAATAGTACTACGGGATATAATCAGTTCTGCTATAATGATTATTTTGAAATCATGTTCCAATACCCAATATGATCAGTATATTAGAGAACAATTTGATCATGACATGGAGTTTGCATTTGCTTATGTGAGATTTTGTCCTCAAGACACGTCAGGTGAACACCGAAAGCTGCAACCAGCTCAACAGAGCTGCGCAGGAGTACTAGTAATACTAGTATTACAGCCGCCCCTCCGATTTCAGATGACCTTCCTTCCACCCGTTTCACAGTAACTCACAAACTGCAGCCCGACTGACACCCACTGCCACGAGCAAACTTCAGGCCTTTTTCAAGGTAAAGTTCAATAAAGTTTCACACATATTAACTGTAGCATTTATGTATTTTTAATCATTTAATATATGTAAAACCATGCTATTTTTATTAGGTTCCTCTATGTCACTGACAAAAGTTTGTAACTGTTGTACCCTAGCCCTGGTTTTCCCAAGAGCCCTGTGGCGGTTCATGTCCGATTTTGCACAGCACGGTGCTTGTTATTGCTGCATGACAGCTGACTGACTGTTCCTTGAAGATTAAATGTTAGGATGCATGTGATAAAATTCTCAGAACAATATTCACATATTGTGGGCATCAACCCAGACTGATTTTCTTCCCTTCGTGGTGCCATTCAATGGGGACCAGGCCGACTGGAAGAGTCTGTTCATTTGGCAGCATGAGGGGTCACAGGTCAACATCAGGTGAGGGTGGTGAGCTCTGTCTACTCTGGTTACCAGTGTGCCCCGATGGGATGTGTGCCACTTAGTACCCAAGCTTTGTCTCCAACTTTAAACCTACCCTTCTGTGCTTGGCTTTGTGTTTGGGCTGGGAGTCCTTGGGCGGGCTCTTGGTTAGATCCTGCCTATGGGGCCACTAGAGGGAGGCTGGTATGTTGGGAGAGGAGAAGGGTTTGTTCCTGGCTATGTGTTTGCAGTTCCTGTTTTTACCCTGGCAGTGGTAGTCAGCTTCAGTCTCCAGTTTGTTAATTTTGGCATACCCAGTGCCAGCTGGGCAACTCCTCACAACTTCTGCCTCCTCCAGCGTCTGGTGCCCAGCTCTGCAGAGTTCCGTCTCCAGACTTCCAGACTGTAACTACCCCATCTCTTCCTTATGTTCCCTAGGGATGGCCGTTCCTTCCTTTGGTTTTTATTTCTTCATTGCCTCAGTGTTCCCTCTTTCAATTTTTCAATTCTGCAGCACCCATTTAATTAATTTCTTATATCAGATTCTCTCTGGTAAGATATTTGGTGTGGTTTCTGATTTCTTCCCAGAATCAAGACTGATACAAGATGGAAGGTGCAGTAATTGCAGTGTAACTGGCAGAAGTGGTATAAGAGCAAAGACAGGGTGGCTCGTGGACTCGGAGTTGGTAGGCCTGGCTGAGAAGCAGAGGCCTAGAGATGCCTTAACTAAGATGCTGGAGGAATGCGGTTGAGGGGAAGAGTTTGGGTTTTGGAGCCTCAGCACTGTCATTACTAGTTATTTCTTATTATAATAATAGCTTACTTAATCTCTTTAAATCTGAATTTCTTCATCTGGAAAAATGGGATAATAGTATCTGGATTATGGTCGGCACTAAATGAGATGATGCTTACAGTGTGCTGAGGGCAGTGACTGGCACACGAACGTGTCTCAGTTAAGGGGCCTCCATTTCTATAATGATGATGATGCTTGCATTGTCACCCTGGGGAGTGCCTTTTGCCGTCCGTGGCTGCAGTTCTTCAAATCCTTTTGTTTTGAAAGGCATTAAAGCAGGCATTTTATAGCCCATATTTTCAGCAGTGAAGCATAAATGATCATTCCTTTTCTTTCTACCCATAGGAAACTTGCTGACTGTGAAAAAGAGTGACTCACCTTTTTGAAGTTCATTTTAAGCAGAAAACTTTCTTTGATGACTTGAATTTAGAATGGTTGGTTAGTTGCTTTGCAGGGGAGTTGCAGCTCATCTGTTGAGGAGGCTGGTGACTGTGTTCCAGTGCTTTGTCACAAGGATTGGACGTTGGAATGTGCTATGGCCTTGAAGGCATGATGCGACAACGCCGAAGGTGCCGTGACAGCACGCCAATGAAATGAGGACACTTCCACTTCCCCACATGCAGAGAAAAAACCCTCCCTAGACTTAGTGTGGCTCCTCCATTTGAGTGGTGGGTATGAATTTACTCTATAACATTTGGGTGTATGAACGTCACACTTTCTCATTAGTCAAAGCTCAAATTAAATCTGAATCTAAGCCCCTACTTGCAAAAGTAGAGAGATGCCCAACACTAATTGTTATTTTAATTTCAGAATATTATGCGGGTACAAATGTTTAGGTTACACACATTGCCTTTGCCCCACCCGAGTCAGAGCTACACGCGTATCCATCCCCCAGCCGGTGCGTACCGCACCCATTAGGTGTGAATATACCCGTCACCTCCTCCCCTCCTCCCACCTGCCCGACACCTGATGAATGTTACTACTATGTGCACATAAGTGTTGATCAGTTAAATTGAGGGGGGAATCTTCTTGGAGTTGTCTGTGAGTTAGTTCTAGAGACCTTACACAGTTCTGACAGTCTGTGATGTGTTCTTTGTTCTTAGCTACATTGGTTGCCATGAAAGACTTATTTAAATCAGCATGGTCCATTTTAAAGGCAAGTTAGGCACAGCAATCGTTTGTCAAGGCTCTAAGCTGCAGCTTTCGGTTCACCCTTTCCAGGCACCACGTAGTCTTATTTGGAAAGCTCACTCGGGCACATTGTTTGCTTTCTCAAATGAAAGAAGGGTAACCCTCTCATCTCCCAAATCAAATCGTTTCTGTTCTTTTAACCCAAACCTGGATATAAGTAAGAGAGCAGAAACCCCACCCTCTTCCCTTGCTGCCTGCTACCCCTTTTTAGCTCCCAAATAATGCCCCAGAACTCAGATTGCAAGGGCATAGCTGTATTATTGTAAGAGAGAAAAATCCTGCTCATGATTCTGCTTCTTAATGCTGTGAGTTAAAATGCAGATTTGTCTCAATAGATATTATACCTCAGTGCTACATACCAGAAACCATGCTCGAGACCTTACATTCAACATCTCTAAACCTTGACAGTTCTGCATGGCATTGGCTCTCTTTAACAGGTAAGGAAACTGAGGATCCCAGAATGGAAATGGTATGCCTTAGGATAGCAGTCCCCAACCTTTGTGGCACAAGGGACCAGTTTCATAGAATACAGTTTTCCACAGACTTGGGGAGCGGGGGAGGTGGAGCTCAGGTGGTGGTGCCAGCAATGGGGAGCAGCTGTAAATAAAGAGGAAGCTTCTCTGCTTACCTCCTGTGTGGCTTGGTTCCTAACAGGCCACGGGCCAGTACTGGTCCACAGCCCAGGGGTTGGGCACTGCAGCCTTAGGACATGCAGCTGGTAAATGACAGAGCTCAGATTAGAGGATCATTTCTCATATGTGAGACTTTAGTACATGTTTCTTTATGGGAAAACTGGAAAAATAGATTTGATGATGGACTCAAAATGAGAGAGAAAAGGCACGGCTGTCCATGTGAGGGAGAACTTTGTACCTCGGAATTATATTTATGGAGTTCTGCTTAAGTGGTTTGCATTTTACCTTTAAAGAGTAAAATAAGGTGAACGTAAATATAGCTGAAATTGTGACTGTGGCCTAATGAATACTCTGAGGTGAGAGGTGGTCACCTGCAGGAAGCCTGCTTGTTGCATTGATGTTGCAATAGTATGCTTTTGATTTCTGTGCAGGGTTTGTGTGGCTGCAGGTATTTTGGTACATTGGTATTTTAAGTTGTTGGCCTAGAGCTGTTAAATATGAGATCACTGGTTATGAGGATGTGAGATACATTGCCATGACCCCTTTTCTCCTGTACCCACATACCCACTTGGTGGTTTGACAATCTTTTATTTTTTTTTTCCTCTTGATAAAATGTAGTTGTGCCTTGCTTCGAGAGCAGCTGACAGAGAAAGATAGGGGCTTATAATTAGGAAACAAATGTAGATTTTTTAAATGGAAGAAAAGCTCATAAAAAAATCCTACTATTGTGTTGCTTTAAATAATGAGCTGTCATAATGCATTTAAATTCATCCAGACAACATATATTTATTGAAAGCTTATTATGTGCCAGGCACTGTCCTAAGTGTTCTGGATATAGAGTTCAACACAATAAAGATTCCTGCCCTTGTGGATCTTATAGTCTTTTGAGGGGAAGCAGGCCATAAACATTAGGCATGATGTTTACACATGCTTATGGAAGAAGTAAGATAAGTGCTCTGGATAAAAGAAGGGAATAAGGTAAGGGACTTGAGGAGTTGGGATGAGGAGTGTTAAAAACAGTGGTCAGAAGGATTAGATTTACATGAACTTATATTGGATGTTGCTGAAAGTTTGGATACTACACAACAAAAAGTTTCCAAGATGTATTTAAGGCTAGGCCTTGTAATTTCTGTACTGGATGGTGAAAACGGATATGGCAGTGTAGTTTCATTGTTTCAAGTCAAAGATGTTTCAGTCTTGTTTTCCTTCTGTCTGTGACAGCACATGGAAATTAACTGGCATGGTTTCTCTACAGATATGTTAAGTCAGGAAATAAACATTGATGTTTGTAATATATTGTGATTTATTCAGCTTCTGCTCTAATACATTTAATTAATTTGAAAGCATTGGAATAAATTTGCAGATATGCTGGTTATATGCTGCATAACACATCTACAAATTAATTGTTTTTCATAAAGTAATGGTTGTTTCTTTATTTACGTTATTTGCCAAATAGATTTCCTAGGGCCAGTTTTTTCAGGGATGAATTTAAATACTCTTTTTAATGGAGAGTGAGAAAAATCTATGGAATTTATTTGGCCAAATGTAGGTAAACAGCTGTCTGATTAAGTTTGCAAATTTAGTTATTTTTAAAGAATAAGTTTATTTAATCAACAAGACACTTGACTCAAAGGGAGCACTATCCAGGATTCATTTATTTTTAAGACTAATTTATCCCTGCTTAAAGACATTGCCCATCATGTAACAGCCATGTAGAAAAAAGTCATAAAATTGTCTTCGGTTTTACAATGAAAAATGAAAAACATTAAAATTCTCCAATTGAACAAGGTATGCAAGGATTTTTATTTTCTCGTTGTTGTTATTAACCAATGAGAGCAAAATAACTTGCTGGAATATAAAGATAAGAGCTGAATGAGCCTGCCACTCATGGAGAAAGGGAATATTTTCACAGAACCAGTATTTTTCCCCATCCCATAGCCATTTGATGTCCATCAAAACATACCATTGGTCATTTAATAAAAAGAAATGCAGTATGCTTGTGCACGTGTATCACTTATCTTATGTACAGTAAAGGAATGCGAAAGGGGAAAATGAAAGAGTAGAGAAAACTATCCTGTAGCAGTCAGGATGTGGTGGAACCAAACTGTGGTTTTATAACTGAGAATATGTTCTCAGTCTGTAAGGACAGAGTTTTGGAGAACAGTAGCAGGTTCTCATCTCCAGTCTGCTGCTGGAACGTCAATTGTGTCTTCATCCTCCAATTTTAACTGTGCAGGTATGTGTGTTTCATTGATTGGAATTGGGTCTGCCTCATTGACAAACCCTGTCATTCCCTATAGGCTTTCATCAGTTCACTAAGTGTTGTATGCCTCTTAATCTAAATGGCACCACAGAACCATCCTGCCCACCACCTGTGAATTAATGTGGTTGTTCTCAGGCTTAACGTCTTCCTTAGGCTTTTCATTGCCCCTGGTGAGCGCCAGAGTCTCCTCTGCTGCCACTTTGCAGAAGAGGTACCAAGTCTGCACTGAATGAGCACACAAGCAGCACTAGCAGTGGCAGAAGCAATTTGCAAATTTAATTTAAAATCAGTTTCTCACTTTTCCCTCACCTGAATTGCTAATGGGACCCATTTTCAACAATCTCTGAAAAATCTGGCAATCAGTATTCAACTAGTGTTGCAATTTATTCATCAAATATGTTTGGAGTATTTCATTCATTTCACTAGAGCTATTGTTTTTGCTTTGGAAAATTTTATCATTCAACTTTTTGGCAGTCATCAACCCATGTAAATCAAAGTAAAGTCCTATTATAGCAATACCATTTCAAAGAAGGAGAAAAAAACAACTATTTAACACAACTTCATTTTTTCATAGTTTTTTTTAATGGAAATATGAAGTTTTCACTGTGAAAAATTCTCTGCAAGAAATAATACAGTCCATATGAAAAATTCTCTGCAAGAAATAATACAGTCCATCAAATGCCTTTGAAAGTTGCTCATTCTTCAGTAGTGCATAAATTTTAACTCTACGTGTGGAAAGGAAGGAGAGAAAAGAGCTAATAACTTGGAACTCTCCTCCTTACTTTGGTTCAAAAAGAACTCTTTAGCTCCTCTCAGCCTAAGCAGAACTCTAGTATAACACACTTCTGCAAAAGGACTCCTGCTTTGAAACGCTGGTGTGCATGTTCACACTCACCCTGCGCAATCACTTGAAGGGAGATAAGGAAGGGAAACGAACTAAATGTACATGGTGCTAGGTACCAGTGACAATAACTGGATGGCTGATACGGTCTGTTCCAAGCTGTCTGTACAATACGTTGGGTTATTGCCATATGTAATCCACATATAATCCCTTGAGATGGGTAGCTGATATTATCCCCATTTTACAGGTGAGGAAACTGAGACATAGGGAGCCTAAATCAGCCTAAGAATACAAGTTTCAGCCAGTTTGGCTGAAATGGGTTTCACATTGGTACGCTCTTTCCCTACGGGGTGAACCAACATGTGAATGCCAGAGTGTGATGTTTCTTACTCCTTCTGTTATCCAGGAAATGCTCTTTGAGGAGACCTTAGGGAAAACTTTCTGAAGCAGCTTTATTATTCTATCACATTGACCCACTTATTCTTCTCTTCTTTTTTTTTTGTATGGTACTCAGCACTGTCTGCCATAATATACATTTATTTGTGTATTGGTTTAGAATTTTTTTAGTGGTGGCAGAAACTTTGTATTATTTGCTGTGCTCCCTAGCACCTAGAATAATACCTGGCTTGCAGTAGGCACTAAATAAAATCTTTACTGAATGAATACATGAATCCACCCTACTCCGCTGCTTTCATTTAAGCCTGTGCTCTGTGTTGCGGGAGATTCTGAGAAGGAAAGGCTGCTGCCCCTGCCTGGCCCTGACACAGCACTTCTGATCCTTGCCCATTGACTGCTCACTTTAGAGAAAAAGGCCCTGTGGTTGTGAAGCCCTTTATCAGGCTTATGATATGATTTCTAGCCCTGAACTCCTTTTGACCATCATGAAATTCAGCTGGGATGTCCTTGTGTAATGAAATTGTTCTCATAGTCCCTGAAATGCTGAGCAAAGCCAGGTTAAGGGACCCTCATTTTATCTACAAAACGTACGGGGAGACTCAATTCAGTTTTAATATCTGTGAAAGGAAGTCATCTGAGAATCAGAGCAAATTTATTTCAATAAATAAGAACCAGCACATTTATTTTAGTAAATAAGACCGACTGCAGAGATCCAGTGAAAACTATTGGGTAGTGCCGCATGCCCCATAAAACCTTTAAAAGAAAACCAAAATGTCAAAACCAGGCCCGTTTTTATTTTTCTTCCTCGGGTATCTTGGACCTAATATTGAGTTTGCTTTGAGAAAAGAGGAGAAAACATAAAAAGTGTTTATATCCAAGACCAGCTGTTATGGCACTTTGGGCCCTTCTGGGTTAAAAAGTAGCATAGTTCAGGTACCTGTGAGCTCTATGGGGGTTTCTAATTTATTGTACTTTCTGCTATTGAGATGGTCTCTAAACTTTTGCCTCAAAATTTGAATCAGGTGATACATACTGGTGGTTGCCCAGCTGCCTCTGGCACCAGGTGTATTTCGCTTGGCCTGGATGAGTTTTACATTTGTTGCCAACTTAAATTGGGGGATTTCACACTAACATTTATATTTTCACTTCTCTTGAAATATCAGAAGATCTGACCATATTAGACGTGCATTGCTGTTATGGCAAAACCCTGGGCTAGAATTGAATAGTGGCTGCCCCTTCTGTAGGGCCTGGACCTTCTGGTTTGTCCCCGTCCTCTGCTCTCTGGTGTGCCCGTGCTGGCTTCCTCAAATACTTGTCTGGCTCCTCCAGAATTCAGGTACTAACTGATTCAAGACAGGCTTAGAAAAACTAAACTCTTGGTCATCACCTCATCATGCTTTTGCTCTCTCCTTCTCCAAGTGCTCTGTCTTCCTTTGGGTCTATCTTTTTTATAGAAATGCCCAAGTTTCAGCAGGGTGGCCAAATTGATCTGAAGCCTTTGGGAAAGGCTCAAAGAGCTGACTTGGGGATTGGTCTGTGTCTCCACTATTTTGCCATGGTGAGAATATTTGATTCAGTGTCTGTGAAATCAAAGAAGATAGATTATAGCCGTCTCCTCCTTCCTGAGCTTTTTCCCATCGGGGGAGGCTCAATGGACGGTCTCAGTGGACCTTCAACGTGCTGTGCTAATAACTAGCGCCAGCGCCAGCTATCCTCTCTGTAGAGTGGGGTAGGCACATTGACAGTCCTCTTCCTGCCCTCCCACTCCTTTTGATATTTAACACTCTTCTCCTTTGCAGCCCATTTTAGTTGGCTTTTATGTGACCCAGTGGATAGAAACCTTAATGTCAGTGCCATTAAATCAGTACCTACAGAATATCTGAAAATGCTAAACCCTGGCAGGAAGAATGTCCCAATTAGTACTGATAAAAGTACAGTGAGCTAAAAACAAAACTAACTTCAGCAAGGAAGAAGGATGAAGGTACAGCTCCTCTGGCTCCCTTGAATATGCAAGGAGTCTTCAGAACTAATCTTCCCTGTGAAGTGTATTTGCAACTATATTTATAAGAGAATTTCTCTTTCTTTTAAATTTGAAAGATGACATGAATGTTTCTTCGCAAGGATAGGTCTTTAAGATTCCGTGACTTTTAGTAATTGTGGGCATGCATGCATAAAAGAGAGAGAGAAAGGATTGTGACTGCTGTCTTCTTCAAGCTGCATTTATTTGAGATGCCATGGAATTTTCACTGTATGTCCCCTGTGCCATCAGAGGAATCAGTGGGGCTTGTGTTAGGAAAAATCATGCCAACTTCCCATGAGCTTCAGAGAGAATTTTGTTGGCTATGCTCAGATCTGATCTGAGTCTTCCACGGATATGATAGACTTGGAAAACTTTTACATACTGGAAATGTGTTTTGTTACGTGTGAAAAAACTATTAACTTTAAAATACTATTCTCCTTTCTACCCAACTATCTCCTGCTTATCCTTTAAAACTCTTTATTCAGGAAACCTTTAGAGCTCCCCTGTCCTCCCTTATCTGAGCAAGGTATACCTTCTCTTTGCTCCCACAACATCATCTGTAATCCTCCCATACACTATCTTATAATCAACATCCGGTCTCTGTCCGATTCCGGGCAGTGTCTCCTCGAAAGATGTGTCTGTTTTCTTTCATCTTTTTATCCTCCGTGCCTACCACATAATAAGAGCACAGGATATGATGACCAAACAGAAGAATGAATGGATAATTGGATGAATGAAAGGATGAATACATGTGTGTTTTTAGTCATCGCTAAGTTAGCATCATTTCTGGATTTTATATGTGATTGGACTGAATTATTTCTCCTGTGGTTACTTGTCACTTTGCTTTCATTTTGTGGATTTGCATATTCTGACTTTAGGTTCTAGTATATAGCATGTTTTAGTTCAACATAAATATGTAGCAATTTTTTTCTGATTGCTTATTGGAGTGTTCTATGAAAAATATGCAGTGTTGAAAGAAGGGACTTGGCCCTAAAGAAAGTGAGGGAAAATGGAAACATTTACTAACATATTGACAGGTTTGGCTACAACAGCACTGAGGAACTTGATAGAAGTTGTTTTTACTTCTAGGCCACTTCTGCAAAGTGAAGATACATAGAGATTTTTGCCAATCTCTTTGTAGATCAGGAATGTTAGTGGAGGAGGGGACAAAAGCACCTCAGACTCTGAATCCTTGGGTTTAATCTACCTCTTGGATATCATTTCTTTTTTTTTAGA
>RJWJ010010556.1:0-46654 GCA_004363605.1 Indri indri | reverse complement strand
AAAAAAGATTCTCCCTATCCATACTACTTGGAACTTTGGAAGTGAAAGGGAGGCTCTAGATAATATACTATTTAAAACACTTCCAAAGCTATGTAATAATACTCACGTACAACTATATCCAGCAATATGAAAATTAATAGTATAGTCTGACTCCTGACTCTTGCAATACTGAGTACTGCCTAAACAGTAATTTTGTTCTGATATTATATTTTGATATTATGTACTCCCCTTCCTTTAAATATGACTAAAACTGTGATCAATGCACCTAGAATTTCCTAGTAAAATTATTTTAATCACATAGGGATTAAAAGAGAGTCTTTTAAAATCTACATGGTCTGCCCAAACTAACTATAATGGCTATGTCAGAAATCTCATTACCACAAATCAAGTTAATCAGACGAAATTTTACCATTAATGGGTAGGATGCAAATTCTTACAGTTGAGAGTTTCTAAATTCTAATAATTTTGAACTTAAATAACATGAGAATATGCCACTTAATCTCCCAAAGTTTTAATGATCATGTAGTCTATCCCATATTTTAGTAAACACAAAACCAAAATATTTACTAAACTAAAAGCTATCTACTCCATTAACTTTTCCCCATAACATCTTACATATTACGAAGGAAAAATTCCCATAAAGATAATTTATTATTTTAAGACAATCATGATTATATTTTTTGATAACCCCTGCATCCTATATGTTGTATAAATTTGAAAATCATGGTTTCACATTGTACATTTTGTATCCAACATTTTTCTTGGGGGAGAGATAAGGAAATAGCCTTTAAACTGTCCATGTTACCTCGACTATATTATGCATGTGAGGAAGCAGGCGATCCATTCGAACTTCAAGCAACATCACAAGCGCCCGGCACACATTTTTCCGCACCTCTGGTTCTTCATCACCAGCCAGTGCAAACAGATTCTATTGCACAAGAAACACATTTTTTTCTAGTTTAAAAATTCTAATATATTAGAAAGGTTTATACACAGTGATGAGTAATCTTTAAGTTTAATTAAAGAAATCCTAACGTTTAATTAAAGAAATCCTAAGATGATACAGTACAAAAAATGACTGAATTAACTGGCCTACAGTATTAGATTATAAGACACTTAAATGTGGAAATGATAACTGACAATTATGATTTTGATATAAGATGAAATGCCATTCTGACAGAGTAGAATCAGTTGTGTTTTGAGATCATTTTTTAGTTTGTAAGAATGAAACCATGCCATTAGGACATGGGCATTCATCTAGCTTACCCAGAAGCAGAAACAATCATTAAAATACAATTTGATTTACCCCTCAAAATTACTGTCAGACAGCAGACTATTCCTACCAATCCTGATTCTTAAGGTCATAATAGGTTCAAATTCTCGAAAAGCATCAATAATTGGGAAACGTACACTGATTTTCTAATTTAACCCTAAATTGCTGTTGTTCACTGAGTCAACTACTCAACTGCTGAAAAAATAATAAAAGTAGTAATTAATCGTACGCTGTTTCTTACAAGTTCCTCTACAAGGTAAAACAGGTATGTCCAAATGACAATAGCCTGTTTTGTTTAATCCCCACAACTCCGAGATGATGTTATTCAATTTTACAAATGAGAAAATGGAAGTTAATAGAAGTCAGGTAACTTGCTAGCCAGTAAACGATCTGAAACTGGGTTTCAGGGAATCTCAAGTTCACACTCATTTCACTATACCAACAAGCTTCCACTAGAAGACCAAGTCATCTCTTGTAGAGGTTGCAAGCGGGGAAGTGACAAGAAAAAACAATGAGGCCTTCCTCATGTTACTCATCAAATTTTACTTTATTTACATATACGTGCTAAAAGTAGTAAAATGAGCATTTAAAAAATAAGTAAAATCCAACATGTCTCACTGTCTTTTTCCAGGAAATCACAGAAATGTCTCTAAAAAATGAACCTGAAATCTTATTATAAGACAGACAAAGGAGATGTCCAATGATTAAATCTGAGTGTCTGAAGTACTGCTATAGCATTTTAAAAACTTTAATTTCCCCAAGTCATGCCTCCACATTTGACATGCTCAAAACTCTGTAGTTCCTCTTTCAACCGGAGATATTTTACATAGCCAGAGAAGAGGACTGTTTTCCCAATAGGCATTGCCTATACGTTAGATTTGTATCCTTCATTAAATTTTATTAAGAATTCATTAATTTACTCTAGAGACAGCAACTGGGTTGGGAGTGGGGATGTCCAATGTCATCACCTTGCACTTGTCTCTTTTGTTACTACTGTTACTAAATGAATACCCTACCCAGCTTTGCCAAGGTGTATGTTATTGCCATGTATTAGTAACCAATATTTTCATCAATATCCCGTCAGTCTTAGCAGACATGACATTAGCCCCTGTTGAAAACATTAACAACTAAAGAAAATAATGCACCCATTTATTCATTTAGCAAACTGTTACTGAGGGCCTAGTAAGTATTAGGCACTTCCTCCAGAGGTTTATTGCTCTTATAGGTGGAGAAATAACTGAATCTTGTAGGATTATCAAAGTAGTAAAGAATTGTTAACGTGGTATTTAATAGTAATGCAAAATATTTTAAAATGTTAGGAAATGGTTCTTGCCCCACTTGCTGAGCATAGTCCTATGGAATTTTTATTGTCAGAGAGAATTTAATTTCTTTTATTCTAAAGTATATTTCCTTATAAGATGCTGGTATGTCTATTACTGTCCCCTTTATTAAGCAGTGAAACAATAACACTAACAGGAAATACTACTACTTCTAAATTAATAGCTAACATGAAGTGCATACTTTGTGGCAGACATTATTCCAATTGATTTGTAGCAACTACCTCTGTAACAATCCAACAAGGTGGGTCAATTACTGGCTTCATTTTACAGATGATGAAACAGAAAACAGTAAAATAAGTTAAACGAAGTGTCCAAGGACACAGTTACTAAGCTTAGGAGTGAGGATTTGAACCCAGGCAGTCTTACTCCAGATCTCTATTATCATCTGCTACACTAAACCACCTCTAGACTACACTACACTGAAAGAAAACACTTGGCAGGCATAAAATTCATATACCCCTAGCATCAAGAACAGTGCTTGATTCATAGTAAGTACTCAGTAAAATCCCTTTAAGACACATTTTGGTTAACTTGCAAATGGCTAAAGAATCTTTAATGGCTATTACCCTTAGTTTATTGGTAAAAGATGCTCAGAAAGAAGTTGGTCAATTCAAGTGACGAGAGATAAAAACCATGATCTGTCCCACTTCATATAATTTCCCAACAATAATATCAGTAGCCTGACCTCTAAAGAACTTTTTAAGAATAGAAAGGACTATTTAATTAAATTTCACTTAATGAAAATAAAAGTGAAAGTGCTTAAGGAATTTTAATAATCTTTTCAACTGTTACCAAGCAGCAGAGGTTATTGTACTGCTTACGGTTCATGGCAAGAAAATTATGCTCTTCTTTCTGTTTTTATCACAAAGTTTGAACTGCCTTTAGAGATGCTTGCTGAGACTTAAGAGTTATTTTTTCCCTGATGATTCTGTTTTTACAGTGGAAACCAATGGAAAAACCGGAAATACTGTCCTTTCAGTCTGTACCTTCAGATTCTTTATCACGTCAACTTTACCCAACCTCCCCAGTTTTCCACATTTCAAATACTGCATACGAGCTGGGAGATTCAATTTCCACATGCAATTTGAATAGTATACTGAGAAATTTTTAAAACAGTCAAGATATTATACACCCCCCCACCATAATCAATGTTTATATCATAACACAAGTAGAAAAATTAGAAACAGAAAAACTATTTTAATTTTCAACAAAAATTACGAAGTATCCTGTATCCAATTTTAATACTATCAGAAATCATTTCACTAAAGATTGAATTTATAATTATAAATGATTATAGTTATAAAATAAAAGTACATGCGGTTAGTACTATCTAACCTCAAAAACAAAGGGGGAGACAGGGACAAATCTTACCTCAATAAAAGAATCAATGTGCAACATCAGAGCTTGAGTCCTGCTGATGATAAACTGATTGACACATGCAACAGCATGAGACCTAGAAAGAAAGTTCAAAATTTAACACATGCTCATTGTAGCTTTTCTATCCACAAAAAAATTGGCAAAAACTTAAAACATTCCTCCATAAAATTATGGTATACATACATCTATATATACCCACTAAAAAGAATGAGTCAAATCTGTGTAACAGAGAAACAATGTACTATATCAAGGGAAAAACGCAAGTTGCAGAGCAATATGTTAGTGTTTTTAAGGAAGTGAAAAATGTTTGAAAGGACATGCACAAATTTTTAATAGTGGATACATCTAAATTGCAGGAGGCTGGGCAAGGGGCACCTTTTACATATGTACAGATTTTAAAATAATGGGTATGCATTCCTTTTGAAACTAAAAATGGGGAAGAGTCTACGTGTTCTGGCATACCTAACACAATTGCTCAGCAATTCTTATTGGTACTACCTTTAAAAATATAAGCTCAATCCAATCACTTCTCACTACCTTCACTTCTTCCCCTAGACTAAGAGACTAGATCTCTGATCTATTACCAGGGTTACTGCAATAGGCTTTAATTCATTTTTAGACTTCCACTGTGCCAAATCCCACTACAATCTGTTTGACACACATAAATAAGACCGAATTGCACTTTTGTTAAGATTGCTCCAACAAAACCTAATCTACTTTTTCTGCGAAAGGCCAAATAGTAAATATTTTAAACTTAATGGGCCACGTAAGACCTACGTCATGCTTTCATTTTGTTCCCTCTTTAATACAACCTTCTAAAGTATAAAAATCATTCTTAGCTTGCAGATCATAGGCTGATTTGGCTCCATGGGTCCATTTGCTAAGCACTAGCCTAGACATTATGATGATGGGTCTCCTCCCTAATCCCCAACTTCAATTTCTTCTCTGCTACAGCCCAAGATTTTTTCTTCTGTCACTCTAATAGGGCTACTCCTAATTCGAGTCTGTTCAGTTGCTGTTCTAGGTCTTAAACATTCTTCGCTGTGATCTTTCAGTCTTACTACTTTATTTTGCTCAGGACCTTCACACAAATGTTACGTTTACAAAGAACCTTCTATATAAAATACCTGTATGAATCACTGTCTATTCTCTATTCTTATTATTTTTCCATTGTATTCATAAGTATCTGAAATTATATTATTTATTTTTTGTCTGTCTTGTCTGCCTCCTCTTCTGAAATATAAACTCCATGAGAAACTTTTTCTTAACTGTTAAAACACAGTTGAAAACACAGTTGGCTTTTGGTTCTGCAATTATGGCAAAAAGCACATAAATATTTACTAACTAAGATAAAAAAGCATACTATGGGGAGCTCAACCACTTAAATGTGTAGCACAAGGTAAGCTGTTTACATATTAAAGTCTATTTTCTCATCTATAAAATAAATATACAACAATTCATTAGTTGTGGCGACTGAACTAATGAGCTAATACACGTTAAGTACTTGGCACAGTAAACAAATTGGAAAGAAAAATAAGAAAGAGACTTTTAAAAAGGCTTTTAAATCAAGAGCAAAAACCTTTTAACTTGTGTTTCTTCGTATGTGGGGAAAAATTTTATTTTATTTTATTTATTTATTTTTTTGAGACAGAGTCTCACTCTGTTGTCCAGACTAGAGTGCCGTGGCATCAGCCTGGCTCGCAGCAACCTCAAACTCCTGGGCTCAAGCGATCCTCCTGTCTCAGCCTCCTGAGTAGCTGGGACTACAAGCATGCGCCATCATGCCCAGCTAATTTTTTTTTCTATATATTTTTAGCTGTCCAGCTAATTTCTATTTTTTTTTAGTAGAGACGGGATCTCGCTCTTGCTCAGTCTCAAACTCCTGACCTCAAGCGATCTGCCCGCCTTGGCCTCCCAGAGTGCTAGGATTACAGGTGTGAGCCACAGCGCCTGGCCGAAAAATTTTAAAAGGTATAAATTTCTCCTATTCCCATCCTCCAGAGGCACCTACTATTATCATTTCCCAAATAATTTTTAGAAACTTAAGAATAGTTAGGAATTATTTACATTTTACAAGAAACAGTTTGACAAATAAGTTCCTTTTGCCTCATGTTCTTTTTGTTAAAAGTTTACTTAATATATAGTTTCTATATATCAGCGATGAAGGAAAAAAACCTACAAAATTTAACTTAGAAGCTACTATTCATAATAGTGTCAGAAGACCAACTGCCTAGGAATACAATATGTTCAAGACCTATAAAGGGGAAAGTATAAAACTTTATTAAAAACAATCAATTTAAATTTTGCAAATGACTAATTCCCCTAAATTGATTTACTGATTCAACACAATTCCAATATAAATGTTGATAGGGTTCCTTCCCCCAATATGGTCTCTTCTTTACAGCCACAATACTTTTAAGTTGAAAACAATATTCTCTAAAAGCATCTGAGGTATTTAAGTAAGCTCTCAGACTAAATTCTGCTAAATAGAGTATATTTTCAATTTTAATTTCTCCTCTTGGAATGCCAGCATATTTCAGGCCAAATATTGATTTTTTGCCTTTCTTCAATACATACTTTTATAAGGTCAAACTCTAAGTTGAAAAGTTCTGTCAAATATATATATATTGTAAAATTGAAGGCCTTATTTTCATTCCCTTCTGGGACAGAATATAAACCTACCTTATAAACAGGAGCAGCAGCATCCAAAATTTCTTCCAAGTGAGACATACTATAGTACAATTTTAAAAATTGAAAAATTATCCTCATACTCCGAGTTCTCATTGTTTAATTTGTCCAACTCTTTCCTTACTGTGTAGCAATTCATTCTGATATCCATTATAAGTTTTAAGTAACTGCAATTTGCTAAAAGCCTCAAAAGCTCAAATTTTAGCCCTAAAAATATATCAGAATTCAATTTGAAGCTACAGTCATAAAACAGCAATAGAGGGCCCACTAATAGACCTACACGTATACAGAACTCTGCATATGACAGAAGTGACATTTTAAATAAATGGTGAAAAAGAAGGGACTATGTAATAAATGAGCTAGAAAAAAACTGTTAACCAAATGGAAAAGACAGAATGTATCCCTATCTCACACCACACACCCACAGATGCTATATACATTAAAAATGTAAAATGAAAATGGAAGTGAAGAAAAACACGTAAATCATCACACTTTCATCACCTTACTTAAAATGTTAAAAGGGGTAGACTTCTTGGGGAACATGAACTCCTACCTAGTTAACTATGCCTGGAAGAGTAACATTTTGAAAACGTATATATTTATGTGCATGACGCTGCAACAAATAAATTTCTATTCTGAATACAACAAAGTACCACTTAATATGGAACGTAACTAAAATTAGGATAAAAAAATAAAAAATTAAATAGAAAATTTTAGCAAGAAAGTTTCCTGATTAGCTCCCTACTCACACTGCTGCAACCATAATCCCTTGGAACACAGCTTGGAATCTTGAAGAAAGCCCCAGTGGGCATATTTATAGCCTATGCACTCAAGTCTATGTATTTGGAACTCTGAAAATCATCTCTAGGAAACGCATACCTTCTACTTAAAACAGTAATATGATGTCAGATTATTCTACATACAAGCACTAATCACTAAAAATTGGAAGCCCCCCCCACCCCAAAACCATCACAGTAACTAAGAATCTGAAGAAAGAGGAATGATTTCCACAGAAACAAAAGGCAAGGGATAAGCTAGAAAAAATTTTATGCAGTAACTGACCTCCTGACTCACAAAGAGTAAGGTAACTTGGAGAATGTTTGGTGAAGTTACAGAGTCTCACACACCTCAACAGTGCAATGAAGACGTCATGATAACTACAGCTCAACTGGACAACTGATAAGAAATTTAATCAAAGGCCAATTTAATATTCTAAATATAATATTTCCACAACTGTGTGCCAGGTACTATTCTAGGAACTAGGAATACAGAGGTGAACAAAGTAGGCCATGTTAACTTCATGACCAGCCTACTAGGCCTACTATGTGATTTCAGGATGTACTAAAAAAATCCTGCCACTTTCATGCCTGTAATGTTTTTTCATAAATAGATGTAAAACCCTTAAACTATAAGTACTTATTAATTTAGTGAGAATAAATCTTCATTAAAATTCAGTTTATTAATCACAGGATAAAGAAAAGCAGAGAATAGGTCTGTACTGGGCCTGAAAATGGGAGAAGCGGAAGAGGATACTATATGTTTAGAAGCTTACACATTTATAGCTCATTGCTTCCGATAATCTTGTTCACCTCCAATGAACAAGGATATGTACATGTTATACTGGAAGAATTTTTATTACACAGCCACAAATGAAGATATTTCAACTTGGCAAGATTGATAAAAAATGAAAAGCAAAAAACCCTACAACTAATCTTGGCCTTAAACCAAGGAATTTAAAAGAAGCATGACTGTTATCTATTACAAACATAATTAACCATGCAGAAGGTAGAGAACTATATCATATTTAATGAAAATTTCAGAGTCAATATTTCACAGATTTCGTTATTAAAACAGTAAATTTCAATTATGTGAATTCACGTCGGTGGAACATCTAGTATCTTTTGCTAACCACAAAAAATATTAGGTAATGCAAAATAAAGTAGTGGTCAGGCTATATCAGAGTTCATAAATTAATATGGGCTATATAAATACCTTATTTTTGGACTACTGTGCTTGAAGAACTGCAAAAATTTGGGAATCATGATGTTGAGAGGACGATCTAAAACATCACTATCTAAAATCTCAGCAGAATCTTCACATATCTTCTGAAGGGCACCAAATGCTCCCTATAAAAGACATATTTAAATTTTGAGAATTCATTAAAAATGAAGCCATTTAAAAGCAAATTGAGGAATGCTATAATATGTATGGATTAATGTTCTCAGTCTATATAAAACGCAACCTTCTAAAACCCATAAATCTAATCATTCGATTTTAAAACAAACTATTATAACCATGGAGTATCTAAAATCTGTTCAAATATAATGGTGCATTTGAAATTCAGCAATACGTGGCTTAGAGAACTGAGGATATTTTGGTTGGCAGGGATTAAATACCAGTTTGTTAAAACTCAATGTGAAAGTCTACATTCACAGAGAAGTCTATTTAACTACAGTAACACTCTTGAAGCACACAGAGAGGTCAGAAATACCATTAGAAAAGTCACATATATAAAACCACAACTAGTGACAAAATCTTTTAGAAGGGCAAACAATTCAAACTGGCAACTATTTCCCTATAATCATTTTTATACTAAAGGGGATAATCCAGAGCCTTTGTACACAATATGTAACCTACTAATTGCCTCAACCATCCACTTCGGTCCTTATAATTCCATCAATAGTAACTTTGTGTTCATTCTCCACAGTACAGTTAACTGAAAAGGTGCCCAACAGTAAGTAAAGGCAGTTACCCAATACTCTCTTAGAGTTTAATATACTTAAAAAATACTAAATTTGGAGATTTTTAAAGTTTAGAACTTAGTTAAAAATATAAAATTTCCCTCTTAGGTTTAACATGCTTAAATATTAGGGATTTCAATTGTCATGTTAAAATAGCTATCTTTGAATATTAAGGTCTTCTGAAAAAATGTTTTAGTTCTGAAAAACTGTTAAAATCAAATTAAATGTGAACTTGTCACCTATTGTGCCAAAACTGAGGCAAAGAACCCCACAAAACAACAAAACCAATAAAAACTTCAACTAAGAACATTTAGTGATCACTCCATACTAACATCTGGAAAACCCACATCTTTAGTTCAGACAGATGGGAATACTGTTTATTTAAAGTACAATTTCAATGTAGTAGCTCCACAATTCACAATAACTGCCATTTAATATTTTTATTCTTGGAAAGTGATTAAAATTTCAATCGTCTTATGTTATCACCATCATACCAAGCACTATTTAAATGTAAACAACCACATGAGGACTAAATATTTAGTTTTTCTGTAATCTTAGTGTATTTCCAAGGCATTTCTGTGTGTATAAGAATGATTTTTTTTCTCCTAGGGAGGGAGAAAAGTGACTTTAATAACTAACTTTGCCAACACTCCCTCTCCCCATCTTCTCTGCCTATTTCTCCTTTCTGAAGACAGGTCAAGCAACGAACTGTCAAGTCATAAGACCACCTGATTGCTTTTTGTTAGGTTATTCCTGTGCCTCCCCTTCCTGCAATCCTGCTCTTTTTTGAAAGAGAGAGATCTCGACTTTAGAGAACAAAAACACCTAAAATGGTTTTTGCTTAAAACAGATTTCTACCCAAACTGGAAGCCTGCTAATGAAAGAGATAAAGTATTCATTAATAGAGATTATAAAAGAAGGAATCCATACGAACTGACTCTCACCTTCTCAAATGGAACGGTTGCTACTGATTTGATCAGTGGCAAAAAAAACAAGAGATCAGAGTCAAGGTCTGATTAAAACTAGAGAAGTCAGATATACCAGATCATGTCATACAATAAGCAACATAAAAACAATTTAGAGAAGCTAAAGAAGTACTCATGGTCTGGGAATTCGGTAAATTTCAATCTATCTTTAAAAAATACCACATCAACTGATTAAGCTTGACAATAGCTGTTTATTACATATACACCCAAGAATAACTTTAGAAGACATCTCCTTGTAGGACATACAGTGAAGAGGTTTCATAACGTAACAGTCTTTATAGAAAACAGTAAGATAAATGATTCATAAATGTGAAACACAAACGTAACTTTAGGGTTCTAACTTCTGAGGTTGTATATTTCAGAAGAAATATTTTTCCCAAAGATTGCTAACACATAACATGAAAAGAAAAATAGAAAAGAAAAATTATATATGAAACAAATACCCTTACCTCACAGGTGTTGTAATCTTCAGAATCCAACAGGCTACAGAGTTTTGGTAAGAGGTCAGGCCAATTCTGCAATTCTCCCTTAGAGGCTATGGTTGTAATCAAAATACCTTCAAAGAAAACAAGCACCTTTAAGAAATCCGACTGCACTGTGATAGATATTGCCATGTGGACAACTGTGTGCCCATGCGTGTGCACACGCTTAAATATCCCATGCCTAAGATTTCTAAACTGCATATTAATAATATTTACCAGTGACTCCCACATCACCACAGCATAACTGTGGAAAAACCACAGCATCAACCAGATGTTTCTAATCTTCTTTCCCAACAGTTCACCCTCTAAGTTTTTTTTTTAATTTACCAAGTATCTGTATAAACGACTGCAATTTGCTTTTCTCCAATGATACCAAGGATAGCTTCGCCAATTAAAATTAACTCCAATTCCATACATACAAAACAGCGGAACGAAAACTATACCAAAATGTCAGCAGTGCTTATTGCTGTGTGATGAATTTATGAATCTGTTAGGTTCATATAAAAGATACATTAAGAAGCTAAGAACAGCTCCCTGACTTAATCTGGAATCACAGCCAAGGACTGTGGCAGAAAAAATTAAAGAAGATGAGCATCACTTGAGAACATTCCTGTATGTTCAGTCTGTTTACAATATTCCCTCATGTAGACCAGCTACATACTCCTACAATAGTTCCCACTTACTGGATCAATGCTGAGCAGCCAGAAAGGTGATCTTGGAGGCTGGGTGGCACATGCTGACTGATCATCTTGTTTTGACTGGATTATTTCAATTGTGCTGTGCGGTTGAGTTGTGATGGTCAATGATTATGCAAATACATAAAAATGTAACACAAAAGTTTTGTGTTCATACAAACACAATGATAACACATAAGTTTTGTGTTAACATTTTTCTCTGCCTTAGTAAATACATCACTAATAATAAAATGGAATATGGTTGGTGATTATCAATCTTTTAGTACCTTAGAGTATAAAAACTCTGACAGTAGGCAAATTATATGTACTCTAAGCTACAAAATACTAATCTGTAAAAACTTTATTTTGAAAATTCAGTGGGATATATATAAAATACTTAGTACCTAGTAAACATCGCTGAATAGTAAATTCTACTGTTGTGTATAAATTTTCATTTGAATTTTCTACCCTTAGTTTTGAAGAGGTTGCTCCCAATGGTAAAGAACTAAAAAAATAAGTGGAGTAAAAGCTGCTGGCAAATATTTACACTCCACTAAAACAAAACAAAAAAATTATACATAATGGCCAATGTAGTGATGGCATTTTAAAACATTAACCCTTACAATAAAATAGCTTAGTAAGATCTAAAAGCAGCAACACCTGACCCTTTTGCCAGTTATTCTTTCTTGAAGATAAAATACATTAATGAAAGAACTGAGGGAAAGAGAAAGATCTGGATCTGCCTATTTAAGACCAAGCCATGTCTTAAGTAAGACTGCAAACAGGTAATAATTAATACAAATTAAATATAATCTATAACTTGGTACTAACAGATGGCTGACATTCATTACTTCCGCTAGGAGAGCATTAAAGAATGTTGACAGAGGAACAAACTCCAAACTTATCTGGCCCCATAATTTCATCTACTCCTGAAAAATCATCTAATATCCAGCACAGCTGCAAAAGTGAAAGGTGACAGATATTTCTCAGCATTTACAACAATTCTGTGAATGAAATCAGTGTGTTTGGCAATATCCATTAAAATCTTAAATGTTTAAGGAGGGAGAGGAGGAGGGATAAAAGTAGTCTTTCATTTTTAACTAACAACATAAGGCAGGCAGATAATTTAACCGGCCAACCTGCTTAACTTATTTCAAGCTGACATCTAGTTAATATTACAGGCTTTTTAAAATGGAAAATTTCACACATATGTAAAAGAGAAATATAATGAACTAAACGTATCCATTAATTAGGTTCGACGAGTCATTAATGCATAGTCAATCTTGTTTCACCCATATTTCTACCCATTGGAAATAATATTGTCGTTATGTGTGAAGTCCCTTCACTTATTCTTGTGAAACAGAGTAAAACAACTAAATAAAAACTACTTGATCAGTTTATAAACTGAAAACTGCAGTGGCCTCTCACAATTAGAATACTTAAATATCTACTTAATATAATTTAGAAGTAAAACCAAGGATCTATCATATTCTATTAATAGACACCGAGAAATAAAAATTATGCCTATGTATATCAATTTCACTCATATGTCTTTTAAAATAAGAAGTCAGAAGATACTTAAGTGCTTAAACAGTTCCCAAGATAAACCTGGCTCCCCAACATGTTCAAAAACCTTTACAGAAGGTAAAAGAAATCAAGCACTCATTCGGAGATAACACCAATTCTTCTCTCCCTAGTACTGTCACTTCTGACCTTGCAAATTTATAGACACAAAGTACTGAAGTTTGGACTAAATGGCACTTAAAGATAGGTTTATAATGAAATACAGTTTAGGTAGAAAGCAATCTCACATCTAATTTCTACATCTTGTCCTCTCCTGTCCTCTCAGCTGATTTGCCATCTCTCAAGAGGAAACAAACTTCTTTGCAAATCCCATTCCACTTTATCTATGGGGAATTCTCTCCTTGATTTTAAATAGAAAAGGTTGGCACACACTTACCATTCTTTTCACCAGTGTCATGAGTAGGTAAAGCCTTAAGGGATACATATGGGTACATCAGAATAACCTAGGGAGTCCTTTTTCAAACTACAAATGTCCTCTACCCAAATTTAAAATCAGTGTCAATAATGGCACTGTTTAATACAACAATGTCTGCAGGGAAGTCACAGAGTAAGAGATGACCTGGGGCCGGCCGCGGTGGCTCACACCTGTAATCCTAGCACTCTGGGAGGCCGAGGCGGGTGATCACTCAAGGTCAGGAGTTCGAGACCAGCCTGAGCAAGAGCGAGACCCCGTCTCTACTAAAAAATAGAAAGAAATGATCTGGACAACTAAAAATATATACATATAGAAAAAAAATTAGCTGGGCATGGTGGCGCATGCCTGTAGTCCCAGCTACTCGGGAGGCTGAGGCAGAAGGATTGCTTGAGCCCAGGAGTTTGAGGTTGCTGTGAGGTAGGCTGATGCCACGGCACTCACTCTAGCCCGGGCAAAAAAGCAAGACTGTCTCAAAAAAAAAAAAAAAAAAGAGACGACTTGGATACTTTTCAAAACTACAAGACAAAATGCACAACACTAAGGAACTCTTGATCAAAGTGTTTGACTCCTTTAACTGGCTTCCATTTAACCAACCTGGTAAATTCATAGATGCTTTCCAAGTCCTTGTAAAATTTAACTGCTTAAGTTCATGACGTATCGAAGGGCTGCCCATTAGTAGGTTACTCAAGAGAGTATACCTGCCTATTTCTGCTTCCACTGGTTGATATGTGTGCTTACCAATAGCCAGTTGTGTGTGCTCCCAAATCAATTTATAGCAGTTACTGTAATTAAGCATTTTAATCTAGTATTACATAAACTGACAAAGTTCTTTCCCTGAACAAGCTGAACATTCTGAAGACTAAAAAATTTACTACTGAATTAGGTACAGACAAGGCAAATATTATAATAAAAAACAAGTGGGAAAATAGTAAAAATTTAGAATCCTATACTTAACATTGTTTTCAACAATCAGAAAGCTTTTCATTACACATAAAAATGAAAAGAGAAATTGTGCCCCATACATTTTGTAAGGTGGACAGACAATACGGAACTCCAATCTGCATACTCAAAGAAAACATAATGGTCCTCAATTATTAGATCGCTGATGTCCCATTGTAACCAACTTCGATTAAGCTAAGTGTGATAAAGCTCTCTTATCCACTGAGACCAGTAACCCTCATCACTGGTCTCACTGGATAAGAGAGTTTTTACTGTAATTAACATCATCTCAAAAGTATTTAAATGCAATAATAATTTCCCTCATCACAATTTAACGTTTAATGGCTAACAAAAATTCCTATGGAAATGGTCTGTCATCTCTAAAAAAAATCCAGTTAGAAACAGAGTAAGCAAAATTGTTACAATATAACTTACCAACCGTGGCTCTAATCAGAGGAGAGGAATCACCAATATTATTTAAACATTCACTTTTAATAAAGTCTGTTACACCATTTGGGAAGTTCTGAAAATGTGCTTTCACATTATTCTTCAAGATAAGACCACTCAATGATCTCGTAGGTTCATCTGTAATAAAACAGCAGTAGCAGCACTGAGTTTTAAAGTAGATTTCATTTCAAAATGTGCCAAGAACAATAACTTTAAAGTTATTTTTATTATATTCATATAATAAAGTTATCCATATATAAAGTTATTACACTCAAAAGTTGACTGGGGAGGCAGGGCATGGCGGCGCACACCTGTAATCCTAGCACTTTGGGAGGCCGGCTCCAGATCACTTGAGCCCAGGATTTCCAGACCAGCCTGGGCAATAGCAAGACCTCATCTCAAAAAAAAAAAAAATGTTGATTGTGACATTCAAATTTATTTTACTATAACCAGTTAAAAAAATCATAACTGAATACCAAAGAATTAAATCCTGATTTCAGGGTATCTCAACTTTGGCACTACTGACATTTTGACAACAGTTTGACATAGTGACAATTCTTTGTTGTGAGTTGCCATCCTGTGTGTTGTAAGATGTTTAGCAGCATCATTAGCCGTAAGTGTCCATAGAACCCCTCTAAATTGTGACAACCAAAAATGTCTCCTGGCCGGGGCGAGGGGGACGGGCAAAACTGCCCCTGGTTGAGAACCACTGATTTAGTTTAAGAGTTAGTTTACAGATGGTCACTGTATGCAAGCTTTATTGTTATCTAATAAACATCATTATAGACATGAAAGTATTAGTTACTAAAAATATCCTAATAAAAACGTAAGTGGAAAAAATACATGGGATGATCTTCACATAAATGTAATTGTCATTAACTTATTTTTCACTTGCCCCTGAGCTTAAAAAAAGTAAAGCATCAGGCCTGGCATGATGGTTTACTCGTGTCATCCCAGCACTTTGAGAGGCTGAGGCAAGAGGATCATTTGAAGCCAGGAATTTGAGCCTGCAGTGAGCTCTGACTGCACCACTGTACTTCCAGCCTGCCTGACAGAGCAAAGACACTGTCTCTTTGAAAAAAAAAAAAAAAAAAAAAGCATAAAATCTGCAAAAACATTTAAAAATAGAATGTTAAAGTTTAATCCATAGATGGTGCTAAATTTTCAAAAAGAAACGATACCAGAACATAACTGATGTTTTACCAATTGGCATCACCACCACCATCATCAGCAGTAGTTGAACATCTTCTGAATGCTTATTATGAATTAAAACACTGATAAGTGCTTTCCAAGTAGCACTGCATTTAATCCTTACAATCTCATGATATTATGCAGGTTATTATTAACCTCACTGCACAGGTGAAGAAACTGAGGCCTTTGCCAAAGTCCCAAAAGGCTACCAAGTGGGGAAGCCAAAACCTTGGGAGTCTGGCTTCAGAGCATACACTTCAAACCACTTCTCTCAAAGGGCTATAAGACAAGACCTGGAGTGTTAAACAGAATATGCTACCGAAACACTATGGTTTTACCTGCCTCATTAAAAAATAAAATACCCGGAGCTTGTTCTACTTAATACTATGTTCCCAAAGTCTGAATGGCATCAACCTTCAAGAGTGAAGCACGTGTAGAGGCAAAAAAACCAAAGTTTCTCTGCGCATAAACCCCATTCAGGTCATCACAGCAATAAGACCCCTTTATGTCACCATCTAAAAATGTTTTTCCATTTTCAATTACAACCCATTCCAATAAGTAACTTAAAACAAAACCTACTTCTAAATCCTCTTAAAAGTTTAAAACTGCCATGAAATAAATTAAGTCAAATATTTAACTTCCTCAAGCTTATCGTAAGGTAGCTAATAATTCAGCCATGTAATCATTTTAAATTGCATTATTTGCAAATAATATAGTATATGTTGATTTTACAATAAAAATTACAAGATGAGTCTTAATAAACCACAACTTGAGGTGAAACAGTTTTCAAGTATATATCCTCTTAAAATCCATTTTTAAAAGTCACCAACCACTTTCTTTTTCTAAAAAAATTAAGATTTTACTTCACTAGGCCCTCAATTTGCTCATCTGCAAAATGAGAGAATTAGAGCAGCTGATCTCTGAGGTCCCTTCTGGATCTAAAACTTTTTACTCAATGATTCAGTGACAAGATTACTAAATAATCCCAGTGCTTTGGGAAGCTGAGGCAGGAGGATCACTTGAGACTAGACAACACAGCAAGACCCTATCTCTACAAAAAATAAAATTAGCTGGGTGTGGTGGCTCATGCCTGCAGTCTCAGGTAACTTGGGAGGCCAAGGTGGGAGATTGCGGGAGCCCAGGAGTTCAATGTTGCAGTGAGCTATGATCACGCTACGACACTCCAGCCTGGGTTACAGAGCAAATCCCTGTCTCTTAAAAAAAAGGATTTCTAAATAAGCATTCTCAATTAAAGATGTTACTTATGTTCCTTCTCTAAGATGGCCACAATGCAGAGATTTAAAAAAAAAAAAAACAAAAAAAACCAGGAGAACTAGATATGGCATATGGCCAACTATGTTCCCATCTTCCTGGGGAGGGGGAAATGAGTAAACACAAGAAGAAATATCAACTGTTACACAAATGTACAACTCCTACTATGTCTTTTGAGAAACTGCATCCAATGAACAGACGAAATACATTTTAGGGTCAAGAAAACCGGAATAAAATCTTTTCCAACATTTTATGGTTTTGTAATAGGTCTTTGTGGAGGCAGTGGCTTCCAAATTCTATTGTTGCTATTTGAATAAGTTTTTTTAAAAAGTACTTTTGAAATACCCTTATATCCCAACAAAGCTTTAATAAGGAGTATAATTTATAACAATCTTAATATTTGGAATGTAGGGGTGAAAACATGAGAGTAGACAGCTTAGTGAAAATAAAATTTTCAAGTTAAACGATTTCAGATTAGAAAAATTCATTTAGTAAATATTTTAGTTCTTTAAAAAGAAAATAGCAGCCTGATCACAAACTATAAGAAAAACTTCTGTATTAAGAAACAATATATCATAAATATACTTTTCAAACTAGGAATATTAATTGCTGAATTTAAAGACAGGCTGAAAGAATTCCTAGTTTCTTAAAACCTAGATTCGGAGTTTTAAATTTTCTATTATGTCCCCCAATCGTAAATTAACCCCCCCCCCCATTAACTACAAAATCATTTGAAAACAATTCGAAAGAAATCACTATCTGTATGAATTATCAAAATCTGAACACAAGATTAGTGAGATTTTACCATACATTAAGACCATTAACTTGCTAGAGTTTGGAGCTGAACAACACCTTACAGATGGTCTGGTTGTCTAACACACGCTTTTTATAGCTGAAAGAAGAGAGGTTAAATGACTTCAACTCAGAGTCTAAAACCTGTTATTTCCCAATTCCAAGTGCAGTGCTTTTACTAACTGCACTATGGCATCTAAAATACTAATCACTGAATAGGGTATAGTGCTTTTACTTAGAGGCTGGTCAGTTATTCAATAAATATTTGTCTTCTATGTGTCTGCAATGTTTCAGGAAGGGAATACTCAAATGATGCTATGAAGAACAACTCTCACTATAATGTAAGCTCCTCGAGGGCACAGATTTTTGTTTTGCTCACTTTTCTCTCTCCTGAGCCTGCAAACTGCCTGGCAAAGAGGTGGTATGCAATAAATACTTGTGAAATAAAATCTAGTGAGACTTTACATGTTATTAGAACATTCAAATGACCACATCATTTAAAAATCACACTATTCAGGCTTTAAACTGTCATAGAAGGAATTTTAAAATTGTTAGAAGACTTAATGAAAAAGTTTTATGTACACTGTTAGAAGTTTTTGAAAAGTTATGGAAGTTTACCTATGAGTAAAATACCATTTTTTTGCTAAATAATTTAAAAATAGTATGTATTATACATAGCCATATAAAAGGAGTATAGAAGGATGTAATTCAAGATATCAACATAATAATCTCTGGATGATGCGCTAAGTGATTTTTCATTTTGGTTATATGACCTTTCCATTTTTTTCTACCAGGATCACACATACATTCAGTTAATTTTTTTTGAGACAGTCTCAATCTGTCACCCTGGTATAGAGTGCAGTGGTGTCATAGCTCACTGCAACCACAAACTCCTCGGCTCAAGTGATCTTCCTGCTTCGGCCTCCTGAGTAGGTAGGTGGGACAGGCTCCTGCCACTATGCCTGGCTAATTGTTCTATTTTATGTAGAGGCAAGGTCTTGCTCTTGCTCAGGCTCTGTATTAAAAGGAATCAATCAACATATTCATGTATAAGCACTGAAGCAAAACAAAGTAGACTTTCCACACGTTTTCATTTGCAAACAATGAGGGAATTTATTATATAAACATCCAATTAACTGAATCCTTATTAAACATGTAAATGCTTAGAATAGTAATAACTCTGCTCATCCCACATCGATGAAACATGTTTGCTATAAAATGAAATCCTCTGAAATTAATAACTCTCAGTATATTTTAACAGGTCTTAAAGATACTTTTAAAAAGTTAAACATAAACTCTACTTACCTTCAGATTTTAATTTTGTAAGGACAAAAATCAAGTAGTTGTTAAAATCTGGATATTGATTGAGTTGTTCCAGTTTCTACAACAAACGGTAGTTAAGGAAATGTCTCGGTGTAATCTAAGGAAAAAAAACTAAGCATTTTTTAATATAAAAATCAAGAAACCGTTTGCGGTATTTCTAGCGTTACTTTTTTTTTTTTAAACAAAGAATAAGGATATCTTATTAAATCTATTAACATACTACTTATGCACTAGTGCTTGTTTTTAAACCTCTTAAGTGCTTTATGGCTGAAATTCATTAATTTTATTCAATGCAACATAAGCAAGTTCCAGCTTCAGTATGCTCAATACAGCAAAAATTTTCCAAAACAGAATTCTTAGATTTATTAGAACTTTAAAACATCGTAACCAGAAAAGTATCCAAGTACAAAATAGTTACAAAAATGAAAGTATTCCAAAGAAATGAAAACAAGTCTTTAAGAGATGAAGATCACTTAGGGAAATCAATTTTATAAAATAGCTTTTTAAGTTTAAAAAAAAAAAGTACTTTTGTCAGACTCACCTGTTCTTTGGAATTCAAAAAATTAAGATAAAATGTCATTTATGTACAAGCCTATATATCAAATATCATTTAAAGTCAGCATTACGAGAGTAATACATAATAATTACAAAATTGTTTCTTTCCTTCAGAATCTAACATTTTCAGTGACACAAATTTGCAGGTATTTCGTTGGTGTAGGCAGTCAACAGCAACATAATGCTGTATTACATCTCTCATCCTTCAAGCCCTCTTAGCCCCTAACACACCTCCCAACTGTGTTTTACTACACAGAATGATTAAAATGTTTTTACGCAACACGTTTAAATTTCTGATTAAAACCAAGATTCAAAAGTCTAGGTACACTTCATTAGCTATTTATCACATCCTTGAATACCCTCAATAGGGGTCACAACATTAACTAGCAAAACATATACTCTCTAGTAAAATTCCAAGGTGCAACTACTTTCTGTAACCAAGAAAAACCCAGATTGTGATTCTTGCTTTAGTGAAAGGACAAAATTAACAACATACTGATATGCCGATACATTTTTTCATAAATATTTCCTGATTAGGTTTACTTTCTTAAAACTTGAGCTGTATCTACTTGTACTATTATAACGGTTTTTCAGAAGTCTATACAAAACAATAATTAAATACATTCTCTCTTTAAGAGACACAAAGAACAAGGTCATCATTAGGCACTCTGAAAATATAAAGCTGTGTGTGTTTTTACTTAAAATACTGTTTTCCTCTCACAGTAACAGAAATTTAATTTGTTCTTACTCAGAGGACATACTATGCTCTAGGCACAAGGAATAAACTGTAAATTGACTACTAGCCCAAGCACAGTACTGGGCATACAAAAGGTACTTAATAAATATACACTAAAACAAGAAAGTATGATATATAGTGCTACTTAAGAATTACAATGCAAGTCTGGGCTTGGATAATTTAAGAAACAAGTAATTGTGTCATATAATACCTACAATTAATTAAATATCAACTTTCTATCATTCCTGAACTATGACAACACAATTAAGACGGAGCCGTAGCAAGGTTTCAGACACAAACCCCAATACACTCCAAAAACTACTGGTCCTTCCTCAGTACTAGCAGATCTAAATCGTTAGCCCCTCATTTTTTAACAGGCAGCATATTAACAAAAAACTTGAGTATTTATTTTATCAACTATTGAGGACTTCAGGTTACAGCAAATGCAGTACTTCTTCGAAACCCTCTGGGTGAATAACTTCATCTTCATTGTATTTTAAATAAGCTCAAACAAGAAAAGAGCTTACTTTACCAAATTCCATATTAAGTAATTGTGCTGCTTCCTGACAATAAAAAATCAAGACACTTTTCTGCAAAAAATATTTTTAACTGCTTTAGGATTAAAAGAAGAGGTAAAAAGATTATTTATGATCTGGTGAGTGAACTTGTTTCCTTTACTGGATTCAATAAGAGCTCTCTCCATTTGTCTACGGTTTAGGGGACTACAAAAAGCATACATAAAAGAGGTTTTGCTTCTTAACCCTTTCTGCCTCTAAAACCGTAGCAAAAGGACAACTACACCTGCACACCCGGTAAAGACTTAACTAATTGTGCAATTAGCCTTGAACCAAAGCTTTAAAAAGAAAATCTCACTTGGGAGCCAGGGAATTTGCAACAGGTGTTAACACGAGCAGCCCCGGGGTGAGGCACGAACAGAGACCCCTTTCCCCCACCTGTAGGTCTCCAGCCCATCCAGGGCAAGGGGTCTGAAAAAAAAAAAACCTCAGGACCAACACGGCAGCAGTTCAAACCCCGCGCCAGCTCCACCCATTTCTGGCCAGTCGGCCAGCAAGCTCGGCCGCTCACACGGCGCCCTCCACCCGGCCTCCCGCTCGGCCCGCCGCCCCCACCCCGCGGGGCGCATTGTGTGGGCCCGGGCCGCTCCCGCTCGCGCCGCTCCCCACCGCCTCGGCAGGTCAGCGGCGGGCGGGGACGTGGCTGCCAGGCCCGCGCACATGTCGCGATCTCGGGCGGCGGCCTGGGGCCCCCGCCTCCCGCGGGCCGCAAGCCGACGGTCTCGGCGGCATGAGCCCCACGCGGCGCTGCCCCCGGCCCAGGCACCAGGGCCGCGTGCGCGAGGCGCCGGGCAGGGGCTGCGGCGGCGGGCCTCCCCCGCGGGCGCACAGAGGAAGGAGGGAGGGATCAAAAGAAGAGGGAGGGGGAGGGGCGGCGGGAGCCCCCCGGTCGCCGGGAGCGGGCCCGCAGCGCCGCGCCAGCTGCGCGGGCGGCGGCCAGGCCTCGGAAAGGATACTTGTTGCACGGTTCTCTGGATGGTGGTGTCTGGGGACTGGGACTCCTTCAACAGCTGCAGGATTTGCTGAAGTCCTTGCTCGTCAGGTTTCCACTCATACTCCATCTTGGTTTGCTGCAAATAAAGCCAGACACAGGAAGAGAGGGAGCAAATGTTACTCCCCTGTGCACAGGCCCGAGGGCTTCCCGCGCCAAGCAAACCCCGTCTCCCCGCCACAACGACCCCATCGCTCCCCAGACGCCTCGGACCTGTCTGGGGTGGCCCGAAAGAAGTATCGGACGGTGAAAGCCGGCGGAACTGCTCCTAGCAGCTCGGCCGCCAACGTCTACTGCTGCCGCCGAGCGCAAGGAGCCGACCAGACTGAGTCACCGCGAATTTGCAATCTGGCCCCAAGATCCGTTCACGGGAGCCCCCTGGGTCCTAGTGCCCCGCAGTTTTCTCCATCCCAACCCAACGCTCACTCCGACCAGAAGATAACTACTAACTTAAAGATCTAATCAAAAGCCAAGCCTTATCAAAACCCCTGCGAAACACCTGAAGTGATCTGATTTGGGTGTATTAGTTATTTTAGGTAAACATGATGAATTAACGAAAAATAATTGAAATAGGGGAAAAAAGCCTGATAATTCCTCTGACAGTTCAACAATTAGAAGCAACAAAAATGTTTACATTTCAATTTGATGTATAAGCACTTAGTATTTAGTCTAAAATAATGACGCATTGCAATCACAACCCACACCTCGAGAACCATTAAATGCAACATCTGCAGAACTTGACTTAAAAAAATTGCATTCTTTCATAAACTTCAACTTTTGAATTCCTATTAGGCGAAATAAATTCCATCATGAAATAACTACATTCCACAACTAAGGACTTTAGGCCAAATTAAATATAAGAAAAATAATGTAATTTTTCAATTGGGTAGCGTTTAATTCTATGAAAGTATTTTCACATACTACATTTTCTCGTTTGATTCTCATTAAGACCTAGTGAGGTATTATTTGCCCCCATGTGGCAACTAAGGTGAAAAAAAGCAAACTATTAGCGTTAATCAGTGAAGACTGGGAGGAGAACATAGGTTTCTTAAGCTACTACTAAGTTGCAGCTGCTGGGGTCAACTGAAACTATTATATCAATGACAGTTCATTAAAACTAAATACTTAAAAACAACAAAACTTAGGTATCAAGCATGACTTGTAAAAAAGCCAAACTAAGTTTGATAAAGGAAAGTATTTTTAATATGACTCTACTACTACATGATGGTTTGACAGCTGAAGTTAGTAAAGTCTTTTACTAGTAGAGGTTGAAAAAAATTACCTGACCTTACTACACCTCTCTATTTAGCTTTGTTTTTCTTTCTTTGAAAAAATGACTTTTCCTCTCCTCTTCTTCACTCTTAATTTCTGCTTAATATTTTAAAATTTCTGATTTGGCTCACCAAGTTTTATTGACTTCCTAAATGACCCAACCCAATAAACTGTTCTTACTTCAAACAAACAAACAAACCCCCAAAACAAAAACAACCGTCATCTGGACATAATATCTATTGATATTGTATTGTCTTTATTCCAGCCTTCATTCTGTATGTTTATAGGTACATTATATTTTATAATAATGGGACTTTACTATTTCTTGCCTGACTTCATATATTATTTTTTGAAAATATTTTAAGAAAATATAATAGCATTCCATTGTATTGCTAGTCTATAATTTTTATACTTTTAATTTATACAATACAGACACAAAATTATACAAATTATAGGCATATAATTAGATGAATTTTTGCAAAGTGAACACAAGCTCAAGATAGAGATCATTACCAGTACCAAGGCTTCTTTTGTGCCCATTCCCTGTCATCAACCCTCCCCCAAAGTAATCCCTAGGAAAATTTTTATCACTATTTCTCTCCTTCCCTCTCTTTTCTTTTAACTTAAGAAACTTTTTAAAAATTACAAAAACTATATTATAATAAATCAAACAACATGGTTTTACAAGGAAAGTTAATTCAATCCCACCTCCAAGCTTACCTCCCCGAGACAATCAATTTTGTCAGTTTGACGTGAATCCTTCTACATGCTATTCTCAAACACACATATGGTTTCTCTTTTTTTAGGTCATACTCCATACTACACTAATATTAACTCTACAACTTTTTTACGCATTATATAACATAGCTATCATTCCAGGCCAATACACATAGATTTAACTCACCTTTTAATAGCTGTACATTGGTCTTTAGAATGGATAGAGCATAATTCGTTCAACCATATCCTGACTGGCTTCTACTTTTTTGCTACTACAAACAACACAACTTGTACCAATGTCTCTACACGATAGTGGCAACCCAGTGGGATTATTAGGCCAAAAAGTATGTGTATTTAAAATTTCTATCAGTTATTACCAGGTTACTTTCCTGAAAGTTATGCAGTTCACACTCGCCAACAATGTTTCCTGTATCTCCACCAGCACAGTCTTTTAATTTTTGTGAAGCTAATGAATGACAATTTAATTTCCCATGATACTGGTGAGGATAAGGAAGCTAAAAGTCTGAGCCTCAGCTACAAGTTGGAGCTGCTACCATGCACATTCTATCTGTTGAGGTGACATTTAGATAGCTCATTTAATGCCTTAGCTGTGCTTTTGAACAAGAAACTAAAGCCAGGGACAAACAGCAGTCAAGTCTGAAAGGCATTTTCATCATCACATCCATCCTGAGGATGGCTGCACCATAATATTGGGCTATTACCATGTTTTCTTCTTTATCCCTGCATTCAGATAAATGGGATTCTTTTTCTTTTCAAACAGCTTAGTATTAAGAACATTTAATTTGATCAGGCCATGATGCTAAGATAGGTGTTCCTGCACACCTTACTCAAGTCCATAACAAAAGGCTCTCAAGAATATTTAATTGATAACTGCTTGATAAGAGATCTCAGGCCACTTTGAACTTCTGTTTCACATCTTTTTTAAAATTGTGATAAAATATACTTACATAAAACTTACCATTTTCAGTACACAGCTCAGTGACAGTTAAGTACATTCTCACTGTTGTATACAACCATTACCATGATCCATCTCCAGAACGCACCACATCTTAATGGCCATTAAAATAAGGAAGAATCTCATCCCAGACTAGCCAGATGTTGCAGAGTTAATGAGACAATGTCTCGAGTACTTCAAGCTAACCAAGCACACCAAGATATGAGGTAGGAGTCATTTATTTAAATAGTAAATTACATTTATACTAATTAAATAGAATAGCAGGATCAATATTAGATTTTCTTATCAAATTTAAGTAATTACTATTTGGAGTATTCTTTTTGCATATTAAAGACTCAGATCTAAATGGCTCAAAAAGGAAACAGTACTTGAAATTTTTCTCCTTCAGAGTATACAAACCATGCCTGACTGGCCCACAACATTCAATGGTGACTGAAAGGAAAAGGGCATTTCAGTAAGTCAAAAGACAGTTATTTGAAAAACTAGATAGAAGATGGCACCAGAATAAAAGTGGCCTGCAAGAGGTGAGTTACTGTGATATAAATTTGGACCTTCAGAAGACTAAAACTTACTCATGAGTCTCAAGTTGTTAAATTTACATAAAAATTTTGAATTGGCTATAGTTGAGAATGATGTGAGGTTAAAAAAAATTAAAAAGTTAAAATATCTAGCTTCTTCCCTGTTGGATGTGCTGTGTAAAATAAAATACAGTTTAAAAAGAAGACAGGAGGTGTGGACTCAACTGACCTCATTTTGAATTCTAGTTCTTCCACTCAGTAGCTGTGAAAACCTGGGCAAGTTGATTAATGTCTCTGAACCTCAGTTTCCCAATTATAAAATGGGAAAATATCAACTCTGTATTAGGATTATAGGTACCTGGCACACAGTATAATTTGAAAAATAGTAGTTTTAATAGTTAAATTAATCGTTTTCTAGCATCTACAAGACAAAATCTAACTTCTTTTTATGGAAGAAGGCTCTTCATGATCTGGTCCATCACATTCAGGGAAGGGACAACTTTATGACTCAACCTCCAACTTTATGCTCCAGCAATTCTTCCTGCTCCTCTCATTCCTCTGAGCTTTTGAATAGGGATTTCCTGTGGGGAATGCTCTTTTAAACTTGACCATTTGGCAAATCCCTCCTCACTCTTTAGAACTACTCTCATTCAATGAATTTCTAAATATTTATTGAGAGTCTTTCTTGGCACTATGACTGATGCTGGATACTATTTCTCTTCTGTGACATTATTCCCGGATCTCCCTACAAGACTTAAGTGTTTTTTTTTCATTACAGAGCTATAGATTATAGCTATTTCCATTCTAGAAACTGTCATATTATATTATAATTATTTCCAGGTCTGTCTTTGCAATGGATCATGTGTTCCTGAGAGTAGGGACAGTGTCTTTTTGCCCTCTTTGCCTAGCAGAGTCTGACTCAATATTTGTTGAATAAATACTATTGTTGTTGCTATTAATTCAACTGAATAAATATTAAGTTGAGCAACTACCATGTGCTCAGTGAATACTGAAGATTCAAAGATAAGTAAAATACAGTTCTTGTCCCCACTAAGTTCTCATTTAGTGAGAGAGACAGATGTGCGATTTATGAATGAAGTATAAGATGAAATACAATAGGGAAAAAAAGAAAAGCAAATATATTCAGCCAGGAAAGAGAAGTGTTTTCCCCGCATCTGGTTCAGATTTTCCTAATTTCAATTAAATCCAGACAAATATTTACCAAGCGGTCCAATGTTTCCACCTATATGTTGAATCGCTCTGAATGTGAGAAATGTTGCCATTGGTGACATGATTTCCCCCAAATGGTGAACTCTTGGTAGAGTTCTAAACAAAAGAAGATACAATTGTCCTTCAATAAAACAGTAGTTTTTATTCCTGAAAAACTAAACATATATTAAAACCCTGCAAAAAGTTCCCCATGTATATGTAAAACTGTGTTAGGCTCTTGGCTCTAGTAAGTATAAACATGTTTTTCACCAATGTGACCATCTAGTGGGACATTCACAAGTCATACAGGGCTAGGACAATTCTTCATGGTGAACACCCAATGCCCCTCAGCCCCACCCAGTAAATGACAAGAGCATATCCCAGTCACTAGGACACCCCCAGAGAGCAGCACTGTATAAGAGAAGAAGGACTATGGTAGGGAAAGTAAAAGGGGCTATGAGGACGTTATGTGAGCCCAGTTAGGAGGTTAGGAAAGGATTTCCTTGAGGAAGTGACTTTTCATCTTAGATCTAATAGGAATTACCAAAAAGCAAAAGTAAGTGGAAGGCAGAGGCTAGGAGGGCCTCATAGACCATGTTAGGAAGTTTGGACTTCATCCTAAGGATAATATAAAGTTTGTGAAGGGGGTTTTAAACTGACAAAAGACACGATCAAATAAAAATCTGGAAAAGGATTAATCCTCATAGGAAGCAAAAATGGGGAAGGAGAGGTTCATCTTCTGCTCTTTATCTTCATGTTTTGTTGATTTTTATAATGTATCCTATTTTTATAATAAAAATGATATTAAAAACCCATCAGGGCTGGCACGGTAATCCCAGCACTTTGGGAGGCCTAAAGCAGGAGGATGGCTTGAGGCCAGGAGTTTGAGACCAGGCTGGGCAACATAGTGAGACTGTCTCAAAAACAAAACAAAACAAACAAAACATAACAAAAACCCATCAGGCTGCAATGATGGCAAGGAGAGCCACAGGAAGACCTAAATGTCCAATTTGCACATAAAATGGAGTTCCAATTTGTTAGGGGAAGCGCAATAATGTTTCACAAGAGAGCCAAGATACTACCCAAAATTCTGGTACTTAAATATTAAAGACTTAAACACATCTAATATTTTGTCAATAATAGTGATAGCTAATATTTTTTGAGTACCAGGCAATGTTCTAAGTGCTTACATATGTTAACTAATTTAATCCTCAGAACTTCTATGTATTAATATTAATTAACTACCTTTTACAGATAAGTAAATTGAGGCCCAGAGAAGTTAAGTTACTTGCCCAAGGTTACTCAGCTAGTAAATGACAGAGCCATGACTCAAATCCAACCAATCTGGGTCCAGATTACAGTCTCTAAACCCCTGATATACTTAGTGCCTTTCCACCAGAAACACCAATCTCTACAAACTGGGAAACTAATCATAAATAAAACCATTTGTATACTAAAGAAATAATTTGATACCTTTGTGGTGAGGTAAAAGAGAAAAGTAAAAATCATACTTCACTATAGTAAAACTTAAAATAGATTTTAAAAAGCAGTATATATGTATTCTGAAAATATAATGAGATATTTCAGTAGCATTGAGTAAATGAGTTGAAAACATTCTAAATCTAATCTTCACAACATCCCTTTGCTGTAAGTAGGTAGCAAGCCTTATTTTCATTTGACAAGCAGATAAATCAAAACACAGCTTCAGAAACTTGCTGAATCATTTGCTGAATGTGAATCAGACATGTAACTACCACAGAAAAGGTCTTTTATACTGGTTTTTTACAAAAAGATGCTATGATGAGCAAGGAAGAAAAAAAATCAGAGATCACCGAAGGTCTAAAAAGAACATGCTATTTAAAGAACATAATTATTTAATAAAACTTTTATGAGATATTGAACAAAGTTTAGATACAAAGGGAAAGAAGGGAAAGTCTACAAGCAGCTGATAACTTTTAAAACATGAGTTTTAAAAATGTTTTTAAAACGTCAAAGAGTCAAAATGTCCACAAGGTTGTTAAATTATAACTATCAGTTGAACTAGAAAGCCCATTAAGAGATTCTGTAAAGTAATCAGAGGTTATGGATCAAGAAAGAAGAGGAGAAAAAGCAAAACTAACTGTTGAGCCCATATTAGTTAAGGAAATGAGCTCAACTAGATTAGAAGGGCAGGGACTACAGAGTATGTTACACGGTGCTAGGCACATAGGTTTTAAGTCATCCTTGCTTGACCGATTAGGGTAATTGATACAGTTCACCACTTAAAAGAATTAGGCTAAAAAGTTAAAATTTTAATTTTCTGGCATTACAAGGTTATTGTCATCTAAGAGCTGGAATATTAACAGAACAAAAAGAAAATGGAAAATAAGTGCTAAGGAAAGTTTAAATAAATGTATTCTTAGAGTGCCCTTTCAGGAAGACCTTTGAAGATGACTAGACATGCTACACAAATGCTAATCAAAGTTTACAAACTTTTTTTTTAAAGTCTATTATCAGTGGTCTCCTTACTGCAGTAGGCAGCGCATCAGTCTCATAAAAAAGTCTATTATCAATGACAGTAAGTGATAAGAAGGGAAAGCTTTATCTCAAAATCCAACCCAATCTATAACCAGGCACTTCCTATACTTCTGCTCATTTAATATTCACAACAGCACTATGAAGTAGATATTAACTCTATTTTATATTAACTGAGGTTCAGAGAGGTTAAGCAGCTTGCCTAGCTAGTACGTTGGCAAAGTAGGCATTCAAAACCAAATCTGTGTGATTCTAAAGTCTGGACTATGCCTTTTTAATTAATATAACGGCAACCCTGTTATCATTAATGGGAGCTTCCAGGTGCCAGTTATTATGGTAGTTCTTTAAATGCATGAGCTCATTTAATTCCTTGAGTATGTACTATTATTACCTCCATTTTACAGAAGAGGAACAGGCTTAAGAGAACTTAAGCAATGTGACCAAGGTCACGCAAACAGTAATAAACAAAGCCATATGCACCCGACTCCAGAGCCTGTGCACTGAACCACTCTGCCATATTCTCATTCTGCCACCTCCACCAACATGTGACTAACCCCTAACAGAATTCAATACTGGGTAGACTATGAACGCTCTGGGTGTATATTCTTCTCTTTCCCTTTCTAGTTCATGCATCACCAAGAAACCAACAGCTCTCTTGACTGAATACTTTCATCTGTTCCATCAATTCAGATGTGGTAAAGTGCACCTTGCCTTTCAGAGTTCAAACTTTTCATTTTTAATCAAAACATAACGCTAAAATAAGTAACATCTCCCATATATTTAAATTTTGGTCAGATTATTGTCACCCTCAAAACACCAACTCCCTGTTGAGATTTAACCTTCACAGTTGGTCTCATTCTCTCCATGTATGTTTAAGCAACTGAAATCACTGGTTCTCAACCCTGACTGCACATTATAATCACTGAGAACTACCGGTTGAGAACCACTACATTAACTCAGTAAATCTGCTCCTGGCAATTTCCATTATTTCTTATTCTAATGAGCAGCAGTGTTCTAGGTGTACCAGAAATGACAGGAAATAGGGTGTGGTGGCACACATCTGTAGTTCCAGCTACTCAGGGGGCTGAGGTGGGAGGATCACTTGAGCTCAGCAGTTCAAGGCTGCAGTGAACTATGATCAAGTCACTGCACTCCAGCCTGAGCGACAAAGCAAAACCCTGTCTCAAAAACAAAAAAACCAGAAATGACAGAAATAGGAAAAAGAGGAACAGAATGGGGATTGCACTGATTAATAGGGAAATATCACTAATCACTAAAAATAAAATCTTCAATGAAAACCAAAACATATGAACATACTGCTTAAAGTCACATAATAATCTGCACTACTTAGTAAGGACTGAATGCATCAGAGCCTACTAAGTACAATGTCCATTTACTTTGTAATTTAACAGTGACAGAGAATGGCTAAGGAGTTGCACTTAAGTTCTAAGACAGAAATGGAAACTTGGGAAAAGCCAAGTTTTGGGGAAAGAACATAAATGTTTGTTGCTGGGAAATTATAATAAAACACACTACAAAAGTATGGTCCTTGACAGGCAAAATGATTTAAATATGTATATCGAATCAATGTATCTTTTCAATGATAACTACACATCTTTCTTCAAATGGCAACATTAAGTCATTCATAAAACTAAAAGTAAACTCTCTAAATAAACTCACACATTAAAGTTCAAATATACAAAATGAAAAAATTAGGTCCCTGATTCTTTTAGCATTGTAGGATTCATTAATGAGCTTTACCAGGGATCCTCCCATTACTGCATTCAAGCAGAGAGTTATTTATTTAAATAGTTCAATGGACTACTGTGACTGCCTATGTCAACGCTACTGCCAATAGTTTTCATTTCTGTGACAGATTTTTTTAATAAAGCTCTTTTAAAGTCTTAAGTACTATAACATGATTGTAAATTCCCTTTCATAATGCTGCCTGATCACCACCAAGTGGTTTCAAGTAAATACAGTGCTTAATAATTTTCAGAGTACTTTCATATTTTATCTTCTTGAATTTTCAAAACTACCCTATGAGTTGAGGAAATAGTCTCAGTAACAATGTTAAGCAACTTGCCAAAAGTCACTCAGCTAGTAAATGTTAAGAACTGGGTTGAAATTAATGTCTTCCTATTTCTGGTCCAATGTTTCCACTACTACAAATTGTTCCTTTGATTCATAGTTCATTAAATATATTAATATAAGTATAATCAATTAAAAGATTAGTTTGTCTTAAAGTAACACTGCTTTACACTGTGTGATGATACACTTGCTGGTTTATAAGTTGGCATGCATAAAAGATGGAGACGAATCTGTAGTACTCTAGCAAGTACTCTTGGTAAAATACTGGCATTGAATAATTTAAAATATATCAGCATCAGGCAAGTTACTAATTATAACTACACTTGCTGAATTTAAGGAGCTGGTAAAAAAAGGGCTATGATGCAAATAGCCAAATATTTTCCCGTGAAACACATCTGAAATTATAAGGCAAGTCAAAAAAAAAGGTATGATTCAATATTTTAGAATCCACTTTACATATTTATAAAGTAAGACACACCTGTACAGTTGATAGAAAGCCAAACTGATAATTTTTTAAAAAATTAGATAGCACATGGGGATAACCATTACCAGTCATCTTGGTAACTACAAACATACTGTTTAACTGCAATTAGATTGCTCCTCAGGTTCTGAAGTGAAGGGCTCCAGGAATTTATTTATGTCCAAAACTACTGTTAAGTATTAACATAACATGTGGATTTAACATTTCACATTTTCAAGTGTAAACAGACAAAGGAATACAAGGGCTAAATTAGAAAAGGGTCAAATCAGTTTAGACAGTAAAATAGAAAGGTGAAAAAAGGTTAAGTAGTTAGTAAGCTGATTATCATTAGCTTTAACCTTTCATTTGTTCACAGAAATCTCACACACAACTGGGGCACTTACCAGTCAGATGTCACTTATGGGAAGACAGACACAGCAGAAAAAACTGAGGAAGTCAATTTTTACAACTTTAGTTCCTGAACTGAACATTGTTCCACACTACTTGTTGCTGGTAAGCAGAAAGATGGAGTAGAGGAAGCCTGGGTTCAAATACCAGTCCTCTCAATTATCAACTTTTTAGGAAAGTTGCTTAATTTGCTGAGCCACAGTTTAGTCATCTGTCAAATAAGGTTGATGAAAAGATTAAATGAGAACTTAAAGTGCCACAATATTAGGTACTTAATGTTTGTTCCCTTTACACTATGCTCCTCCCAACTTAAATTGTCATTAAGACCCAGATGTATCTATGGCAGTTCGTACCGCCAGAAAACATTAAGATGAAAAGTACTTAGGTTATTTTGTACAATCAAAGAATATGCATTCAAACAGGCTGTTTAACCTGTCATTTAACACACTGACTACCACATTAGGAAAAAAAAAATTGTCCTGGGGACGACAGTGTTTTATTACAAAAATAGAATAAAAACTTCAAAAATAAAATGATTCTTTCTAATTTAATGAAAAATTTGTTAGTTTTTATTGTTTTCTGTGCATCAGTTATATGCAACTTGAAAAATAGTTCTTGCAGCTCCCAAGATGAAGAGACATGAGTTACTCATGCTTCACGAGGCCCCGGGCTCAAAACTAGTGAGAGTTAAATACAACTCGCAGGGCAGTTAATATGTTAAATAAGGTGATGCCATGGTTGAATGTCTGTATCCCTCCAAAATTCAAGCTGAATAAATTTAATATTATCCCCAATGCAACCGTATTAAGAGGTGGGGACTTTAGGATGTGATTAGGTCATGGGATTAGTGTCCTTATAAAAGGGCTTGAGGGAACCTGTTTGGCCCTACCACTCCCCTTCTTCCATATGAGGAAGGGGCAAGAAGGCACCATTTAAGAATGAGAAAGCAAGCCTTCACCAGACACCTAATCCACTGGTACTTTGATCTTGGATCTCTCAGCCTCCAAAAGTAGGAGAAATAAATTTCTATTATTTATAAATTACCCAGTATAAAGTATTTTGCTAGCAAAGAACTAGACAGGAAAGAACTAAGACAGAAATTGGTACTGAGAAGTGGGGTGCTGCTGTAAAAAATACCAAAAAATATGGAAGTGGCTTTGACACTGGGTAATGGGGTAAAGGTTGGATGATAAATGGTTATTCTGGGGAGGGCTCAAGAAGAGGACAAGCTTCAACCTATAGATTACTTAGAGATTATTTAAGTGGTCCTGATCAGAAGGTTGGTAGAAATAAGGACAGTAAAGGCCATTCTGATGAGGTCTGAGATGGAAATGAGGAATGTGTTATTGGAAACTGTGGCTCAACTGAGCACAACTGCACAGGTACAGCTTGGGCCACTTCTCTGAAGGGCAAAGGCAGTTAACACTGGCAGTGTCCACATGGTGCTAACTCTGTAGGTGCACAGAATGCACAAGTTGCAGGGGCATGGTTACCGCCACCCATATTTCAGAGAATGCCCTAGAGAGCCTCAGTCAGAACTGCCACGGAGATGGGGCCACCACACAGAGCCCTTACTAGGGCAATACCTAGTGGAACTGTGGGGGTGGTTCCCGCTCCCCCACCCGCAAAGAGTCACCAGAGTGCAAGTCCAGGCTGAGACAACTTCAGGCACTGGACTCCAACTTGGGAGAGCTGCAGCATGCATGGGCTACGTCCAGCAAAGCCAAGGGGCCAGGGTCACCTGGAGCCTTGGGGGCCCAACTCCAACCCCAGTATGTCCAGAAGGCAGGGCACGGGGTGAAAGAAGATTATAAGGGAGCTTTAAGATTTAATCTAACTTGGTTTATTTGGTTTTGGACTTTCTTAGGACCTATTACCCCTTTCTTTTTTCCTATTTCTTCAGTTTGGAATGGAAATGTCTATCATATACCAGTCCTACCATTGTATTTTAGAAGTACATAACTTGTTTGGTTTCACAGCCTCACAACTGGAGAGCAATTGCCTCAGGATGAATCATACCTTCAGCCTTATCCATATCTGACTTAGAAGAGACTATGGACTTTAGATTTTTGAATTGATGCTGGAACAAGTTAAGACTTCTGGGGCTGTTGAGATGGAATGAATGTATTTTGCACGTGGGAAGGATACATGAACCTGGGGGCGGGGGGGCCCAGGGGCAGAATGCTATGGTTTGAATGTTTGTGTCGCTCCAAAGTTCATGTTGAAACTTAATCTCCAATGCAATAGTATTAAGAGGTGGGGCCTTTAGGTGATTAGGTCTTTCCTCATGAATGGGATTAATGCCCCAAAAAGGGTTTGAGGGAACCTGTTTTGCCCTTCAGCTCCCCTTCTACCATGTAAGGGCACAGCATTCATCCCTTTTCCCATGTAAGAATGCAGCAAGAAGATGCCATTTATGAAGCAGAGAGCAAGCCCTCACCAGACGCCACATCTGCTGGACTTCCTAGCCTGCAAATTTTGAGAAATAAATTTCTATTACTCATAAATTACCCAGCCTAAGGTATTTTGTTATAGCAGCAGGAACAGACTAAGGAAGGTGATAGTCTAAAGAGGTACAAAAATCAAAAGAGACATACTAGAGGAATAAAAGGAACAAAGAAAAAAATGGAGATCAAGTGGTAAATATTAGATCAGATATGAATTTAATCAGTCTGCAAAAACTGTATAAGGGCAAAAACTAAGTACAGTCATCTTTTGCTTAATGATGGGAATATGTTCTAAGAACATATTTAATCGTTGTGCAAACATCATAGAGTATATTTACACACGCATCCCCCACCCCCTAGATGGTAAAACCTATTGCTCCTAGGCTACAAATTTATATGGCATGTTACGTACTGAATACTGTAGGCAACTGTAACACAATGTAAGTATTTATTTGTGCATGTAAACATATGTAAACATAAAAAAGGGACAGTAAAAATAGCCAGCACGGTGGCTCATGCCTGTGTTCTTAGCACTCTGGGAGCCCAAGGCAGAGGGATTGATTGAGCTCAGGAGTTCGAAACCGGCTGCGCAACAGCAAGACCCTGTCTCTACTAAAAACAGAAAAAAATTAGCAAGGTGTGGTAGCACGCAACTATAGTTCCAGCTACTCGGGAGGCTGAGGCAGGAGGATCACTTGAGTCTAGAAGTTTGAGGTTGCAGTAAGCTATGAGGACACCATTGCACTCTAGCCCAGATGACAGAGTGAGACTCCGTCTCGAAAAAAAAAAAAAACCAAAACAAAACAGTTAAAAGATAAAAAATGGTACACCTATATAGGGCACTTACCATGAATGGAGCTTGAAGAACTGGAAGTTGCTCTGGGTGAGTCAGTGAGTGAGTGGTGAGTGAACGGGAAAGTCTAAGACATTACTATACACTATTGCAGACTTTATAAACACTGTACATTTAGGCTAAACTAAATTTATAAACAAAATTTTTTCTTTCTTCAAAAATAAATTAATCTTACTGTAACTTTTAAACTTTTTCGGTTCTTTTTTTTTCATTTTATTTTTTTATTGTTTTTTTTTAAAATTTCATAATATTAAGAGGGTACAAATGTTTTTGGTTACATGGATTACTTTCGTAATGCTTGAGTCATGGCTATAAGTCTGCCCATCAGCCATATAGTGTTCATTGTACCCGTTAGGTGGGTTTTGTCCCTCTTCTTCTCTCCCCTCCCCACCACTTGATTTCCTCTAAGTTTTACTTCCCTTTATGCACATGAGTGCTCATTGGTTAGTTCCAATTTAATAGCGAGTACATGTGGTGTTTGTTTTTCCATTCTGTAGATACTTCACCTAGAATAATGGTCTCCAGTTCCAACCAAATCGTTGCAAAAGGCATTAATTCACTATTTTTTATGGGTGAGTAGTACTCCATGGTATACATAAACCACATTTTGTTAATCCATTCATAAATTGATGGGCACTTGGGTTCATTCCATGTCTTTGCAATTGTGAATTGTGCTACAACAAACATTCGAGTGCAGATGTCTTTTTGATAAAATGACTTCTTTTCCTTTGGGTAGATACCCAGTAGTACAATTGCTGGACTGAATGGTAGGTCTACTTTAGTTCTTTGAGCAATCTCCATACTGTTTTCCAAAGGGGTTATACTAATTTGGAGTCCCATCAGCAGTGTATAAGGATTCCTTTCTCTTTGCATCCATGCCAACATCTATTGTTTTTGGACATTTTAATAAAAGCCATTCTAACGGGGGTTAAAGTGATATCTCATTGTGGTTTTAATTTGCATTTCCCTGATGATTACTGATGTTGAGCATTTTTTCATGTTTATTGGTAATTTATCTTCTTTTGAAAAGCTTCTGTTCATATCTTTTGCTCACTTTTTAATGGGGTTGTTGGTTTTTTTTCCTTGCTGATTTATTTGAGTTCTTTGTAGACTCTGGATATTAGCTCTTTATCAGACGTATAGTTTGTGAAAATCTTCTCCCATTCTGTAGGTTATCTATTTGCTCTGTTGATTATTTGCTTAGCTGTGCAGAACTTTTTAATTTAATCAAGTCCCATTTATTTATTTTTGTTGTTACTATAATTGCCATTGGAGTCTTACTCATAAATTCTTTGCCTAGGCCAGTATCTAGAAAAGTTTTTCCTATATTTTCTTCTAGAATTCTTATGGTTTCATGTCTTACATTTAAGTCTTTTATCCATCTTGAATTAATTTTTGTGAGTGGTGAGAGAGATGGATCCTATTTCATTCTTTTGCATGTGGCTATCCAATTTTCCTAATACCATTTACTGAATAGGGCTTCTTTTCTACGGTGTATATTGTTGTCTGCTTTGTCAAAGATTAGTTGGCTGTATGTAGGTGGTTTTATGTCAGGGTTCTCTGTTCTGTTCCAGTGGTCCACGTCTCTTTTTGGTGCCAATACCATGCTGTTTTGGTTACTATAGCCTTGTAGTACAGTTTGAAGTCTGGTATTGTGATGCCTCCAGATTTGTTCTTTTTGTTTAGGATTGCTTTGGCTTTCTGAACTCTTTTCTAGTTCCAAATGAAGTGTAAAATTATTTTTTCTAGATCTGTAAAATATGATGCTGGTATTTTGACGGGAATTGCATTGAATCTGTAAATCACTTGGGTAGTACGGACACTTTAATATTGTTGATTCTAATGATCCATGAGCATGATACATTTTTCCATTTGTTTGTGTCTTCTGTTATTTCTTTCCTCAGTGTTCTGTAATTCTCCTTTTGTTTTGTAGTTCTCACAGAATATATTCTGTGAGTATTCGGGTGTGTTTTTCTGTTACTGTGACAAAGAAGCATTAAAACTCAACCAAGACTAATAAGACATAAAAAATCAATGACCATAAAAAATACAATAAAATATGAGATGATAAAGAAATCTGAGATTACACTGAACACAAAAGATAATGCTAATCTGTCATACATACCAAGGGATGTTCAATTTATTAGCATATATCCTCAAAACAAAATCTTGGATTAAAAAGCTTATTGTAGTCTCACAAATAGAAATAATGAGTTAGCCAACTGAATATCATGTCCTTATTGCCATTCATCCCCCTCATCCTATGAAATTGGAATTTATCAATTTAAACTTTAACTGTAATAGAGAATGGCAATCATAACATCTAATCTTCAAAATGAAAAGAGCACGGGACATCTATCTAATCCTCTTATTTAAAAAATAAGGAAACCAAGACCCCAGAAATCAATATTACAAATTAAGAGGAATTATTTGATTTCTGTTTTTAAAAACACAGAACATCTGTTCTATATTAGAGATTCCCGTTTGTTTTTGCATAGCACACTGATTTTCTGATAGATATCTATCAGTAAACCCAAGAGCCTTTTCTGAAGGGAAATGGGTAGTCTACAGCCCATGTCTAAGGAAGGGCTTAATGGCAAAGTTTATATTTTGTGACCACACTTGCTAAACACAATTGATTAAACCATGATGGGGCACCTGACCCCTCACATGATGAATGCTAGGACAAAAAGATGAGCTAAATCATTTGAATTTTCTTTCTTTGAAATATAAACAGGAAGTACTAAGATAATTTACCATTTCCCAGTTCTGAAAGCAAAAGCTAAAAGGTCATGATGTGGTAGGTAGGTGGCCCTCATTAGATTCCATATGCAAGACAAAATTATGAAGGAGAAGAGAGTCTAAGCAAGCAGAGAAGAGAATGGACCAGCACAGAGAGAAGCAAGGAAGCACTGAGCAAGATCACATAGACCACCAGAGTGAGAGTAACTGCTCCTGGGAACTGTCTTGCTTCCTGACGGCTTTCTATTTCTAACCCATGAAAAACTTAAAACAAACCTCTCCCCTTTCTCTTAAGACAATCTGAATGAGTTTCTCTTCCTTGGAAACAAAAGAGCTTAATCAGAATAGAAATATTGAATAAAAATTCAAATATATATATCACATGATTTTATATATATATATAATAAAATTAACACATATCATGATAAACCATTCCCAAAATGTTCTTGGTTTAAATAGAAGAAACTGAACTTCTTAGGATGTTCTCTATGAACTGTAGGGTTGGTATAATGAAGGCTGATGACTATTATGGGAATTAGTTTCCTTAGTTTGAACATCACTGTAAATTTGAGAGCTGACATGGAAGGAAGTCTCTTAGAAGTATTGAGTATAACAAATATACCCAGATGGGTGAAGAGTAAACTGAGTGGGAAGAGTACAGAAAATCAAGAATAAAGTCAGTGGCCAGGTCAGGTGTGCACCCTCTTTATGGACAACAGGATTCCTTTCCCATCTACTTCTATCAATACCCTTCCTCCCTTCCCCTGCCTTTTCCAAATTATACCATTTTGGTTCTGAGCACTGACAATCGTTGCCACTGAATTCATCAAGGGAAAAAAAAAACCTCACGGTATTCATTTTACTAACACTTCATACCAGGGGAGATGTAGGGACAGTGGCAACTTACTTTCACTATGATACTAGCTTGTAGGTAATACTTGCTTCTCAAGGCTCAGACACTCCATTATCTCAAAGGATCCATAACATCTCTTACGCATTTCCAGGAATTATCACTATTTACAAATATGTTGGATGTATAACAGAGAGCTCCTAGCATATTACAGCAATACAAAGTTAGACACTCCAACAAGACAGCAATACATTAGTAACTTGTCTAGAAAGTCAATATAGAACCAACAGATAGCACATGAAAGAAAATTCACAAGAGGAAATATAACATTAAACAAACATGGGAAAATGCCAAACCTTAACTAGTAATCAATAAATGTAATAATGAAGCAGTGTTTTTAGTTTTATTAGCAAAGATAATTCTACAACAATAATATCCTATGCTGCTGAGGATATGATGACTCAACCTTAGCAAATTACTAATAGTAGTATAAAACTAATATGACCTATTAGAAATCAACTCAGCAATCTCTATCAAGAGCCATATATATTTTTATGCCATTTGCCCTCATGATTACACGGCTGAGACTGTATCCTAAGAATCCTAAATACAGAAAAGAAAGTGCTATTCTCAAAGATTTTATCCCAGTACTATTTCTAATATCAACAATAAATATATGGGTAAATAACATGACATTCAATTGGTAGGCTATTATGAAACCATCAATTGGTGGGCTATTACGCAACCATTAAAAAAAGATGGTTAATTTCAGTAATGACATGGAAAGTGTTTATGCTTAAAAAAGTATAAAAAAAAAGATAAAAAGTTGTAAGTAGGTACAATTACAAATAAGTAAAAATACATGTATAAGACTAGATTATTAAATGAAAAATATGTATACTAGAAAGACCGGATTATTAAACAAAAAAAGACTGGAGGGAAATAACGAAAAGCTGGCAATGCGTTAAGGTATTACCACTATGGCTCCTTTTTTCTTTTCTCTTTTAAATCTTTGGTTATGTAATCTTTGCAATGAAAATAAATAATAAAACCTTCCAACAGTATAACTGTTGAAGTCATGAAGAGCACAGGCGCAAATGACCCCAGAGAATGTTACTATTTTATGTGCAATGCTTGCTATTCATAATGACAAGTGACAAGTGAGTCATCAAGAAGCTTAAATTATACTTTTTTTTTAACTTTTTAAGAAGGCAGGAAGGTATGAAATATAGTTTAGAAAGCTTTTCGTGAAAATGCTTAAAGGTTATGGTAGTTAAAGTGTTAAGTTTTAGTTATCTAGAAAATTTATGTACTTGGAGCAACTGTTTCCCAGATAAAGCCATTAAAATGAATAGGCACAATTATAAGAAGATAACATTTTAAAAAATCTTTAAAGCAATTTTAAAAAATGGATTCAGGACAGGTGTGGTGGCTCATGCCCATAATCCTAGCACTCGGCAGCTGAGGCAGGAGGATCGCTTGAGGTCAGAAGTTTTCAACCAGCCTGAGCAAGAGAGATGTGGTCTCTACTAAAAATAGAAAAAATTAGCCTAGTGTGGTGTTTGTGTCTGTAGTCCCAGCTACTTGGGAGGCTGAGGCAAGAGGATCGCTTGAACCCAGGAGGTTGCAGTGAGTTATAATGATGCGCCACTGCACTCTAGCCAGGGCAACAGTGTGAGACACTGTCTCAAAAAAAACCAAAACAAAAAAAAAAAGATTCAACTTTTGCAAAGTGCAAGAATTACATCAGAAAAGTTGTTTTATAATCCAAGAGACCTAGTTGCAGAGAAAGGCCATCCTATATATTAGAGAACAGAAATTTTACTTGTACTTAGATAATGGGAGTTACTATAGATTCTACACTTGAGATTGCTCTTCTAATACCTTATGTGTACAAAAATAATTTTTTAAAATGTTATTATAACAAGAAATTAATGTTAAGACTTACTTAAATGCTGCAAAATACTAAGCAAAGATATACAGAAACAGTAATACTACAAAATCTAAACCAAGAATAAATTCCAAAATTTTATTTAGTATCAAAAGAAATAATATTACAAGCATTTTTGATCAATTTTCTAATTTTTCAAAACATCATGTAAGAAAAAAATCAATAAATGCCTCAAACAATATGTTGAACTGGAAGAATTAAGGAAAAAATCCACCAAAGATGTAAAAGCCAAAAGCAAATAAAAATGAATCGTAGCTTAGAAAAAAGGGCCTATAATTCTTCTACAATGGTTCTTGAGACTTCTGTAGTAATAAGTTCTACAGATTTTCTCAGTAATAACTATTTTAAGCAAAAAATTACATACTAATGCATAAGAAAATCTCTACTGCAGAAATAAATAAATCTAAGTTAATTATGTTATAATGAAGAATCATCAATGGATTCTTTTTATTTTTTTGCCTAAGGAAGCTAATATAACAAATAAGGGATGGAAAGAAAATGTATTCTTACAAATTATCCTGACTTAAAACTAATAGTATAGTTCTCTGTGTCCATTTAGTCTTTGAGGTAGATACAATCCATGACCATACACTTATAATTGGTAGACACAAGAGTATAATTAACTGCCTTAAAAACAACCACTATTTCCATTACATGAAACTGATTCTTAAAAAGAAACACAAATTCATTTATTATAAAATAAGCTTTTCCTGAATCCTGGAGGAGGGCTGGGGACACAGAAAGCAAATCTCTGCCTTAAGTCACATGAAATGATTGATACCTCAATGTAAAAGAGAATTTCATGTAGTAACCAATCCTTATTATTTACAGTAAATAAAATATATAAAGTCCAGTTAACTCTTGGTTATATATTGTTATTAGAAGGAACTTCATATACTAAATCAGTAAGCAAACATTTATTAGGTACTTTGTATAGGATTTCACAGCTAGAAATTACAAATATAATAATAAAAAGTCTGAAATGAGAGGATGAGAACTAGGAAATTCCTAAGATTTCTTAAGTTATTAAATTTAAATTAATTTACTGAATATTATTTACTGAAATATTCAATATTTCAATATGTGGCTAGGCATTTGATGAACTTGACTCAAAAGCATTTGAGATATTCAGAAGTTCATACTTCCTTGAAACAGAAAATGATAATTTTATCTGAAATCACAATTCTACCCTGGCTATTGAGCTATTTAAACTCTACTACAATCACACTGAAGTATGAATGTGTATATTCTATTCTACGAATAAAAATTGCCTTCTGTGTACCTAACCAGCAAGTACCAATACTAAAACAAAAGCCTCTAGCCCACTAGGATTTTTTGTAAAACAAATTTTTATAAAACAAAGTTAGAATTTTTGTTAGAGCCTTTTCCTTTTCATGCCTCATTTTTTTATTTCTCTACTGGCTCTTAAGCTTTTCCATAAAACTCCTACATTAAATATTAAACTACCATACCACTTTCTTGATTCAGACCTTACTATCTATGCTAAAACAAGACTCTAGAAAAATTTCCCACCTTCACAATCCCTTCACTGTTTCATCCTTTACTTATTGGGTGGGGGTGTCGGGCCAAGGGAAGGATGATGAACTCACAGCCACAACCTGTCTGGAGCTAACAGCCCACTGTAACTTCCACAGGGCTTAAGGACAAACTGCCTCCCACCAATGGTCTTAAAGTCTTCTGGGCCATTTAGAACCAAAATAACAGAAAAAAAGAAGGTGCCTCAGGAATCTGGGCTGCTAATCTCAGTTCTCTGCATGAAGAATAGTGAGCTGGGCAATCCTCTACAAGTGACTCATCCTCACTTAGTTTATTTCCTCATCTGTAAAGCAAAGTTCCTTTCGGCTTCTGGAAGTAAAACATTTAGTTGACTGTAAATAATCAATCTGGTCATACTCCACATTCAAAAGCCAGACTTACTACTTCTCTTTATATTTGCTACTGAAATTCTCTTAGCCTTGAGGGAAACTTGTATTCAACTCAATTGTCCAAGTGTAGTTCTGGGACTACTAAATTACCTGACTAAAAGCTACATGTCACTTGATTCTTTCAGCAAATATGTGGGCTTCTGTGAAAAGTACTGTGCCAGCCTTAGGTCACTTATTACAGATGTCACATTCAATAGCAAGAACAATCTTTGGTTGAAAATATTATAGTAAAATTTTCACCACAACTGTGTTTCTATCTATCCTTTACTCATTATCCCCTCAAAACTGTGTGATATAAAACTGTGTAAAACATTATTCAACCAAAAATCAATGGAGCATTCTAATTCCTAATTAGTATTCCTAATTCTAATATTTTGGAGTACCTGTGGTTTCAATGGTTCAATCGTTAAAGCTCTTTTCCTCAGTTAAGTCTTAAAATATTTTCTAATAAAGGTTTGCAGTATTTCATGAGCTGAAACAAATTCTTCTTGAAACACAGATCAGAACTCTTTAGACCATGTCCATATACTACTGCCAACTCAACCCTACCACAAAAGAATTAATCCAAGCATTTTACCTTTCTAAACAACCAGTACCAATAACTCTGAAAACATCACTTATGTCAAAGTCTGATAAATTTTACATATAATGTTTAAATATCTTTACTTTTCTTATTCTTCCTTCTGTACTATAATGCTTATCAGGGCGATATATTAAACTGATCCACTACTATGAAGTGAGAGAGTTATAATTACAGGTCTAGAAATTTAAAAATCATCCTTTCGATATAAGGGTCATTGCCTCTGATCTATATATTTGACCTATCTACTTCAAATAAGAAATTTCAGATTTTTCATGTACTACATGGGAGTCACTGCAGCACAGATACAGACCCTTGAGTCCCTATGCTTGACTTTGAGTTCTGGCTCTGCCACTTATTAGTCATGGAAAGAAAAATTAACCTATCATCTATAAAATTAGATAAATAGTCAAAGCTGTATCTCATGGGGCTGTTATGAGAATAAAATGGCAAAGTTCTATCTTTAATAAAAAACCTCTATCTAAAAAGACATGACACCTAAATGTAATATAAAACTCTGGACCAGACTATATATAAAGGATGTTACTGGGACAACTGACAAAATTGTAATATGGATCGTAGAAAAACTAAATTTCCTGAATTTGCTAACTGCATGTGGTTTCTTAAGAGAATATCCTGGTTCTATGATATATATATTAAAGTATTAAGGGATAAAGGGGCCAAGACCTATGGAGCCTGCTCTCAAACAATCCCTTCAAAAAAATCAATAATGTGTATCGGGGGTAGAAAACAAATGTAGCAAAATGTTAAAAATTGGTGAATCCAGGTAAAGTGTATTTGGGAATTCTCTGACTTATTCTCACAACTTTTCTGTAAGTTTAAAATTATTTAAAAATTATATCTTAAAAATCCAGCTCTGACTCTGTTCACTACTACTCAATCTCTCCATTCCCCTCCATTCACAGAAATATCTTGAAAGTTGTATATAGTCACCATCTCCCCTACTCTATTCCACTGAGACAGATTTCCATGTTGCCAAACCCAACAATTTCTCCTTGGCCTCATCTTAATTTCTTCACAGTGCTGAATGCAGGTGACCACTCTTTTACCCAACTCTTTGCTTGTGGCATCACATGTCCCTTTTATCTCATTGGTTGCTCTCTGTCAGTCTCCTTTGCTGGCTCCCCTACACCTCAACATCCTAGGTCCTCTCCTTTTCTCTATTTTCATAATCTCATCTAGTCTGTGCCATTAAATAGCATCCCGAATTCCAGACTCAAGCACCCAACATCTTAACAAGAAATATTCACTTGTTTATTACTTGGGTATGTCAAACTTTGGTGACTGTAACAGAACTCTCTTCTCCCCGCGCCCCCCCCCAACTTTTTTTTTTTTTTAACAGATGAGGTTCTCCCTATGTTGCCCAGACTGTCTCAATCTCCGGGCCTCAAGTGATCCTCCCACCTCAGCCTCCAGAGTAGCTGGGACTGCAGGCATGAGCTACTGTGCTGAGCTCTGAAACAATTCTTGACTCCCTTCTCCCTCCCCCTCAAATCTGCTCCTCCTGCAGCTGCCTATTACCACTAAATGTCATTAGTTTTCACTCAGTTGTTCAGGCCAAATATACAGATCAGAGGCAATGATCTTTGTTTCCTTTGATTTCCCTCACAACCCACGTCCAAATCAGCAGCCAGTGCTCTCACAATATACTCTGAATCTGACTACTTTTCACCCCCTCCACTGTCCACCCTAGTCCAGATGGTCTACTGCAATAGATTTCCCTGCCTCATCTTTTGTTCCCTCACAGACCATTCTCTGAGACAAAGCAAAAAAATTGATCTTGTTATTAAACCTGCAATTAAATCATGTCTTCCCTCCATCAAGACCTTCCAATGGTTTCCTATCATACTTAAAATAAAACTTTACATCCTTATCACAGCCTACAAAATTGTATCTAATCAGGGCCCCTGCTTATCTCTCTGAACTTAGTCTCTTAGCAGTCTCTGTCCCCTTTCTTCACTATGCTCCCATCTCACAGGTTTTCTTGTAGTTCCCCAATCAGGCTAAACTGTTCCCACATAAAGGCCTTTACTTTTGCATGCTCTTTCCCCAAATATTCATATTGCTCACTCCTTCCCCTCATTCAGATTGACTGATGGCCCAATAAGACATTTTAAAAAGGCAATGTCTTCTTCCCTCCCTCTCCACCCTGTTACTCTTTATTTCTTCTCACTGCTTTATTTTTTAAATATTTCTGATTTTCCCCTTTTCTTCATTAAAAAACATTTTTTAAGTAAAAAATTAATGTGGATGCTTCTCATTGTTAAAAAAAGAAAAGCAAACGATACAGATGAAATTCAAGCTCCCTTCAACTACCTCTCCCAATCTTGGTCCCCTCCCCAGAGGTACTCTAGTATTCATTTGATATGTATCCTTGTAGAGCTCTTCTCTGTGCATTTAAACACATAGGTATTATAGAAACAAAAAATGTTTTATTTCTGTTCTATAACAAACTTCAAAATATGCCCTAGCTTTCCTAGTTATTAAATATATGTAAATTTCATTATTTATTACAGTTTATTGATGAATACAACCTATTTACAATTTTGCACCATTATAAACCACTCATTTAACAAATATTTACTGAGAGCTTACTACATTTAGGCACTGTTATAGTTGCTGCAGATACAGCAATAAATAAAACAAAGGGAGTTCAAGACCAGCCTGGGCAGCATAGCAAGAGCCCATCTCTAAGAAAATAAAAAAAATTAGCCGAGC
>RJWJ010010555.1:0-46677 GCA_004363605.1 Indri indri | reverse complement strand
AAAGTATCCAACTGACACAGAATGTGTACAAGCCAAAGTGCTCTTACCTATCTGTTTTTACCTGTCAGGTGGTAACTCCTTGTAATAAGTTTATCAGGAATAAACTTATGTTATTTGGATATTTGGAAATATCCAAATACAGTAAAGATCTGTGATACAGTGTCTTACTTAATGATAGATGTGGTTATTTTACAAATTCGGTGTCTTTTCTAAGCAGTGAAATAAAAAATATCACTTTCTCTGACACGCAAGGTCAAAACATAGAGGAAATCTTTTTTCTCCACTATGACTACATTCAAATAGAACATGTATATATATTTCACTTTGAACTTTTCATCAATTTATGCATGATTTGGTGAGATTTATTTGGCAGGAAGAACAGGGGAGGTGAGTGGAATTACTGAACTAATTCTACTCTAATGCCCCTGGTTTAAAACTACAGATTCCCAGAAAGACCAAGAAATGAATATAAAACCAAAGGGACAAAAATATAAACTGTTTATTACAATACCAAATGTTAGAAATCTGGCATAAATATATCCTGGAACTGGCTTGAAAGTAATTTGCCTCTAATGTGATTCTTAAACTACTAAAATTTTAATATCCTGTCTTTTTTTTTTTCCATCTCTCTGGCCTATGCCGCTTATTATTATCCTGGATGTGAAGCTCTTTTACAATAACATTTATGAAATATCAATTCACATATAGATATACCTTTTATGTATGAATATATTTCTATTTTAAATGTTTATATTTGTAAATGTATATGTTATCACAGATTGCCAAATTATAAAGATTTGCATAAATGTTTATCTATAATGATGAAGATGTATGTGCTGTCTCCAGCCCTCCCCTCTTCCCTGAGGTCTAGACCCAAATTTTGACTATGCAGTGGACCTCTCCCCAGGTATCCTGTAGTATATTAGATTCCAATAGTCCAAGATCAATTCCATCATTTTGTCTCCAAAATGTACTCTTCTAAGGATAGTCTTGATCTGGTTGACAGCATGCCATCCATCAACCACCATAACAAGAAATCTAGGAGCTGTCCTCTGTTCCTCCTTTCTTCTTTATCCCAACTATTCAAATAGTTGCCAGAGCCTACAGAATCTACCTCAGAAATGTCTCTTCAAACTGTTCATCATCAAAAAGTGCTTGTTGACTGTGTACTAAGTCCCTTGTGGTGTTTATGTGCAGAGATTGCATGATGTGAGAGAAGCCAGAAAAAATTCAAGAACAGGAAAGAAAAAGAAGAGAGAAAGAAAAAGAAAGAAAGAAAGAAAGAAAGAAAGAAAGAAAGAAAGAAAGAAAGAAAGAAAGAAAGAAGGAAAGAAAGAAGGAAAGAAGGCAAAAAGGGAAGAAGGAAGAAAATTAGGAAAGAAGATGAGATATATTCAAATTTATGCTCTGAAGGAAATTAAACAGATATAGTGAAACATGATGAGATGCTACATCAAAAACAAAAGAGAAGAAAGGCCTCTCTTAATAGATGATGTCTGAACAGAGACTAGAAGAATGAAAGAAAAAAAAAACGTAGGAGAGAGTTCTATGCAGAGGTAACAAAGCTCGGAGGAGGATGTGGCTTGGTGAGTTAGCGAACAGGAAAACCAGGGTGGGTGGAGAACGATGGCTAAGGGTGAAGAGGTGTAGGATGACCCCAGAGAGGTAGGTGGCATTGCACATGGAGAATCTTCTATTTTATCCCTAATACTAGGGGACTCTGTTAGAGAGTTTCAAGCAGACAGTAATACAGTCTGAATTATCTTTTCTTCAGGAATGACTCTGGCTGCTATCTGGATGATGGAAGGATATGAGAAACAAGAGTGAGAATGGGAGAAAATTGGAGGCTATTATGATCATGAAGGCCGGGAGTGGTATTGGCTTAGACTAGAATTGCTGAAGCAGATGTGGTAAAACATTGTCAGATTTGGAACATTCCTACACAGAGAACCGATGGTACTTGCCAATGGAATTGCGCGTGTGCTGCGAAGTAGGGCAGATGGGGGTGGAGAGAGAGAAAAAGGAGACTCAAGGATGACTTCATTTTGGTCCTGAGAGAATGTTCTCACCCGCCTGCCCTAGTAAAGGCTCTCTATAACTCTAGCCTGGACAGAATTGCAGTGGTGTCCTGGTTTCCTTTATTTATTTGTTTATTTTTCAGGCTCCCATTCTCCTCACTAAATCCTTCTTCAAAATTATTCTCTAGACCAGCAGTCCCCAACCTTTTTGGCACCAGGGACCGGTTTCATGGAAGACAATTTTTCCACAGGTGGTGGGGGAGGAAGGCAGGAAGGGGCTGGATGTAGAGTTGAAGCAGGGTGGTGGTGGGAGGTGGAGCTCAGGCAGTGATGCTGACCCTACAGGCCACAGACTGGTACCCGGCCATGGCCCCCGGGGTTGGGGATCACAGTTCTAGATTATCCCATAAGTCTCAAAATCATTTCCCTTGAAAACGGAATCAGTCAAGATCTAGCTATGAAAAAAGAATCCACACTAAGTATGGTCAGAGAGTATTTAATAAAGAGGACTTGTAACCCTGATTGGAAAGCAGAAAGAACGCAGAGTAGACACCAAGTTAAAACCTGATATTAGCAATTTCAAACTTATCACAACTTCTAGGGTTAAGGTAATCTGGAGAATTAACAAGTGAAAAACGCAGTTACTCCCCTGAAGGCTGAGATAAACAGAGGGGAAAAGTAAGGTGCCTAGGATCCTGGAGCTTGGAGAGGCTCCTAAATTCCCTTGATTCTAAATTTATTGTTCCCTTAACCCATCAGGTTTTTTTTTTAGAACCAATTCACCTTTGAATATGTCATTTACTCTATTTGAAATTTTACTGACCCTGCCCAGGAAACAGCTCTGGAAAGACACCCTCAATTTCTTCAAGCAAAGTAAATCACACCCTCTTCTTGGACAGTTTCATGTTTCCATAGCTCTGTGTCAACATGGATCATATTGGATTGTCATGTATCTATTTAGAGAGCTGTCTCACCCACAGGACTATGATTTTTTGCAGGTAAGAATTATGTCTTGACAACTTCCCAGCACTCCTCCGGAGATGTGTGTTGAATCAATAGTAGCCACGGACAAGCTAAAGGATACATTCTGATATTTAGACAACTTTTTAAGTTTCAAATTGAAGTACAAAATCAAATACTACTCACTTCACTGTACGAAAAGGATACACAATAATTGGAGGTCATCTTATATGTATGATATCTTTATCAGTTACTTTTTGTGCAATTAAAAAAAATTCTGAAACTTAGTAGTTAGCCCAGCATCGTAAGGGTCAACAGTTTTGGCTGGGCTCAGCTGGGTGGTCATTCCTCTGGTCTCACTCAGCTTGCTCATGCATCTCTGATCAGCTGCAGGTAGGATCAGAGCTGGCTAGTCTAAGAAAGCCTGTCTTTGCTGTATGTGGCACCTCACATCCAACAGGCTAGTCTGAGCATGGTAATGGAGCAGGGCTCAAGAACAACTGAGGGCTATGCTTACACTAGTTCACTATCATTTCTTATGCAATCCATTGGACAAAAATAACCACAAGGCCAGAAAAAACTCAAGAGGTGGGGACATAGATCTCATGTTTTATGGGGAGGAGATTCAGTCCTGATGACAGTATGCCGGTTCCAAGCCTTAGCCTCAAGAAGCCTTGCACACTTCTGCTTGCTCTCTCTTGAAATGTTGTCATCACCATGACTGACAGCCTGGACTAAACTGTGGGGAAATTGGTGATGTGACCACAAGACAGAGAGTACAGTTGTCCCAGCTGAAACCATCCTAGACCAGTCTATAGCCTACTCACTCTCCAAACATGAAGGAGAATGCAGCAAAGACCAGCAGAGCTGCTGAGCAATCTACCTCCAAACACACAAGTTAGCTAAGCCAAGACCAGAAAGTAATAACAAATTCTTACTATTTGTGAGCTACTGAGTTTGGGGACAATTTGTTATACATCAATAGCTAACTGATAGGGAGCTTATTACCAACCTGCCATAATGTTAATAGTAATCTCTATGTTGATTACTATTATCTGAAGTAATTTTGAGGGTTTTTAAAATTTATTTATTCTTGAAGGTGTTTCCTCAAGTCACTCACTTGTACACATTGTCTCTCTCTTTCTTTCTCCACCTTCCCATGTCCAGTGGTAAGTTTTTGCAGTCACGGCCAGGGTCATGAATCCATGCAGCCCGTGGCCAGGATCAGTTATGTTACCTGTCTTCAGTAAAGAGAGTGGGCAGGGCACAGCCTCCACAGTCAGACAGATTCAGGTTTAATGCTGGTTCTGACACTGACCCATAGTGTATCTTTGGACAATTTCTTTGACTCTTCTGACCCTTAGTTTCTTTATCTGTAAGATGAAGATAATGATGCAAACTCAGGACCCCCCTATAACACTGTCGCAGTTGTATATGGTACAATGCCAAATGTCACTAGCTATTGTTCTTTAGTATATAACCTGCATGGCTGAACACGGTAGCCACAGGTTGTTTGGGGTAAATATAAGGTGGCTTGTATGTAGTAGGTACTTAATAAAGGTTAGCTCTTCTCTCTTCTGTCTCCCAACTTCTGGACATAATATTAAAACCTGGACTCCAAGATTTGCCTAATTATGGGCCATGGGCCAAATCTGGCCCAGAGTCTGTTTTTGTAAATAAAGTTTCATTGGAAAACAGCCACAGTCATGTCACTGGCTGCTTCTGCTCCTCCAGTGGCAGAGATAAGTGGTTATAAACAGTCCATTTAGGTCCACAAAGCCCAAAATATTTATGATCTGGCCCTTTACAGAAAAAGTTTTCAGACCAAGCTCTAGCGGTACCTTTAACTTTTATTGCACGTTAGAGTCACCTGCAGAGCTTCTTTAAAATACAGATTCTGGAGTCTCACCTGCCAGAGATTCCTGAGCAATAGAGCTGGGTGAGGCCTGGGAATCTGCGTTTACAAGAAGCACCCAGGTAATGCTGACACTGACAGTTTAGGGACCACATTTTAAATATCACTACTCTAACCATCTGAGGTAACTTAATTGTATGAAATCCTTATTTTTAAAATGGCAAGATATGAATCAGTCGAAACCCATGCAGACAAACCGAACCTACTTTATGAAAAAGCTCAAAATTGTGCTATCAGAATTGACTAATTAATGACTGCAAGCCGTTTTAAGCCCAATGTGCCCTATAGATAATTCATGTTTATTCACGGGAGGGAAAAGTTAATTTAGGCCAAGGACAGCAATCACCAGCCAAAGTCAGAAACCTAAACACAAGAACAAAATAAGGAATATATATTAGGCTTTAATTATTAGCCTGTGTACAAAATGAAAAATCCATCTCAAGGTTTTCTTAAATTAGAAAGTTTTACCCTCCTAATTATGCCATTTGTCCAATTCCCTCTAAAACATCTAATAATGGTGTACTCAGTGACAACCACATACTCCATGGCTCGAAATAATTTATATTTTCCCCACTAATAATAGATCACAGATGCTCTCTTGACAGTCTTAAACATTTCAAACTGATTACTAACAAAGCAGCTTACTTAAGACATACCAGGTCAGATCTGTTGTGATCCAATTAATGATATTTGAAAATCATTCTACAATGAGCCTTTATAAATTATTATAATTAAGCTGGTTGTTACGAGCTTGCCCTTCTTTGGTCCCTAATTTAATTTCCTTCAATGATTTCTTTCTTCTCCCCATCTTTCTACTTCAATGCTTAAAATAAAAAGAGCAAATCACTTCCTTTTAAAGTTGCATAATGTACCCTCATTTTATCTTCGTCATTTAAATCACACTCCTTTTATTAGTAGAAAAATGACCTGAATATTATTTTGAGTCTATTTTAAATATGGAATAAGCCTCAGAGAGAAGACTCTTAAAAAGCTATGGGAGAGTTTATGGTCATATTTGTGTTCAGTCCAAAGACATGAAGTTAAAAGTAAATGCTAGCTTCTGGAACGTATGGAGCCTTGGAGGGGAGACCTGGAACAGAAAACCCACACACTCCAGGTGCAGATTCAAAGATATATTATGAGCTGTTACAACTAAACACACACCCACAAACTCTAATGGGATTGCCTTTAGATCTTATAATGTGCTCCTGAAATAAATCCCCTATGCCAGATGAGGTATTAAAGTAAAGAAGATGAGCTTTGGGTAAAGAAAAATCAGGTTTATATTCAGGTCCTGCCTCCCTCTCTTTCTTTTCTTCTCCTCTTCCTCCTTCCTCTCTCCTGTCTTCCTTCCTCCCTTTCTTCTCTTCTTCCTTCTATGAAAGTTGATCATATGAATTGGGTCGCTCTTGTCACATTCAACTAAAACAGAATTAAGAAGCCAGAGAGAAAAAGCACTCAGGACACATAACTTTGCTCCAACGGTGTAATTCTCTGCAAGCCTGCATGCTGAAATTGCCTTCTGTAACCCGAGACTAGTTTTATCTAATGGCCACTGAAACAACCTGCTGCAGCTCTTAAGACTAGTTTTACCCACTGCTATCACTCACCAATCAGAGCTTGCCAGCTCCCCCAAAACTCTACTATTGCCAATGACTTTCTCAAAGAGCAATAGGTAATATTTCTGCATTTTATAAAACCTCTAACCTCGTCTTTGTTTTTCGAACATATGGAAGACCACCAGGTCTGCATGTATGCCTGGAATTACAATTCTTTCCTTCCAAATAAAACATTAAATTTAGAGATTCATCTCTACATATTTTACTTTGACAATTCCTTCCTTCCTTCCTCTCTCCCTCCCTTCCTTCCTTCTTCCTTTCTTTTGGCTATAATTCCTTGAGTAGTTTTCCTAATTTATTACAGTTACAGCTTTTTCCCTTGTAAAACAGAGACTGGAAAATTCCTACCCCATAGGTTTCACAAGCTCCGTTAGGATCATGGTTTGACTGAAAAATTGTCTGTAATTTTATTTTTTTTCTTGCTACTTTTCTACATTTTTCAAATTTTATACAATGCACATGCATTTCTAGAATAAACTTGAGAGGCAATATATAGCATAGTATTAATATTTAGGAGCGTGGACCTTTTCAGAGTGTCTAGGTTTAAATTTTGCTACACTGATTACTAGTTGTATGACATTAGGTAAATTAAGTAATCTTTCTATGCCTAATTTCTCAGGGTGTAAAATGGAAATAAAATAAGTATCCTACCTCATTAGGATTTTTGAGGATTAAATTTATTAAACTTCATGAAAAGCTTATGGAAAATGCTCAATAAGTATTAATTATCATCATCATAATTTGGTGATTATAAAATAGGATGCTATTCATTTAATCTCTTTGTCTTTGGCATCTGTGATGATCTGAATGTTTGCGTCCCTCAAAATTCATATGTTGAAATTCTAAGCCCATAAGGGGATAGTAAAGGAGGTAGGGATATTGGGGAGGTGATTAGATCTTGAGGGTAGAACCCTCACAGTGGGATTAGCACCCTTATGAAATAAACCCAAGGAAGTTCATTCACCCCTTCTGCCAAGTGAGGACACAGCAAGAAGTTGGCAGTGCTCGACCTGGAAGAAAGCCCTCACTAGAACCTGACCATGCTGGCACACTGATCTTGGACTTCCCATCGTCCAGAACTGTGAGAAAATAAATTTCTGCTGTTCATAATCTACTCAGTTTATGATATTTTGTTATAGCAACCCGAAGGAACTAAGATAGCACCTATCTTACCATAATGTAGAACCCAATTCTTATTGACTATGATCTCTATACCCTGGATATTCACATTTATATTCTATTCATAATACAAATAGAGTTTGGTTTGATAGATGATCCAGCTTTTTGGAATCACCTCCCAAATGAATATTTGCCTTTGAATCCCTGTCTCTGGGTCTGTTTGCTTCTGGGAAATATCAGACTAAGATATATATTTAATGCTGAGAATGTTAAATTGAAGGAAGCACGGATAAATCTAAAATTCATAGCAGAAGTAGGAAGTAGAACAGAATTCAGTGGAATAAAACAAGTATTACTCAACTCTGGAAAGCAGAGTTTGAAGGCAAGAATGGGCTTGTTAACTAGGTCCCCACGTGCAAGGAAATGCAGGCTGGTATCAATCTTGATCTTACTAGTGGTTCAGATATAAACTAGCTACCAAAGATTACAGTGATTGGAAATATCATCAAGACTTTTCTTGGATTATACTTGGTACTATTTTGAATTTAAAAAAACAAAATAACACAAGCAGGGGATGTGAATAGGAAATTCACAATAGCAGAACAAGAGGAGTTAATCTGTAGAAGTTATGAGAAACACATAAATTTATCATAAATGTAAAAGTCTTTAAAAACAAATGCCCATTTTTTTTCTGGCAGTATTGAAAATTACGAAACAAGATAGACCCCTTAGGGAAAACAATTTAAAATGCTAGCTAAAATATAAATAATATTTTTAAGTGCAAGCATGAGTGGATAAGAAGGTGTGGAATTCTCAGAGGTCAGACACTGGTTGAGATGAGGAAACCAGACAGACCAGCAGCATTAAAGCCAATTTCAGGCTAAGGGCATTTGCCAAGTCCAAGGGACCTTGAGATATGGTGGCTTTCAAAGTCTGGTTGGGGAATGGGGTTGGCTAGAATCTGGAGACAAGACCAGAGCTCACCCATATACAATGGGGTCCACAAAGGGCTATGCTCAGAGGAAAGATACATAGAAAGAAAAAAAAAAACCATCTTTGCTGCCTACCCTCTCCAAAGCCTTCAATGGTTCACACTACATGGATTAGCAAGAAATGCTGATCATCTCAGACCTTGGCATTGGGTGGAAAAAATATATATATGTCCCCGAGATTATAGTCATTAGATGTTATTTTCACAGGTTTGTAATCCAATTCATATTACCTGTATGATCTGAAAAACTTCAAGCTGAGAATTTACCTTAAAGTTGCATTTTTAGGTTGAGATTAGCTTTAATATATAAACCCTGAAATGTCAGTGGCTAAGGACAACTAACATTTATTTCTTGCTTACACCACATTCCATGGCACAGGTTGGGGATTGGAGGTGAGGAGCTCTCTAACAGAGGCCCTCTGTCTTCATTACTGGTTCACAGGGCTTCCCTGAGCATCCGCATCTTCCTGTCAGTCAGGGGAGGAGGAGGTGTGTGGGAATGTTTAGGAGTGAATGTGGTAGAGCATTAAAAACAGCACCTACTGGTCGTGATGGTGCGTACCTGCAGTCCTTGCTACTCAGGAGGCTGAAGCAGGATTGCTTGAGCCCAGGAGTCTGATGCTGTAGTGAGCTCTGGTCATGCCACTGAACTCCTGCCTGGGTAACAGAGCGAGAGCTTGCCTCTCAAAAAAAAAAAAAAAAAAGACCCTCCCCCCAATGAATCATGTCTCCTTTGCACCCATACTACACTTGCAATGTGACTTTGAATAGGTGGAGGCTACTTTCCCACCCCTTTAATCTGGGTTGGATTTATGACTAGGATTAGCAATAGAATGTGGTGGAAGTAACATCACAAAACTTCTGAGCTCAAAACTTAAGAGGGCTGGCAGCATCTACATTTTCCCTGTTGGAGCCCAACTGTCATGTAAGGATGTTCAGGCAATGCTGATGGAGAAAGAAGCCATGTAGCGGTCACAGGGGATGGGACATCGCATAGCGAGATAGGCCACTAAGGAGAATAGCAGCACCCCTACTCACAGTGAACACCAAGCCCCCCATGTGTGAGAGAAACCATGTTGGGCTTTCCAGCCCAAGGCACCTTACAGCTTATTGTAGTCATAAGACGTAGCCCAGGCAAGAACAGCAAAGTACTACCCAGTCAACTGATTGTTGAAATAAATAATAAAACGGATGCTGTTTTAAGGCACTAGGTCCTGGAGGTTGTTTGCAACAGAGCAATAGGTAACTGAAAGGGGTATTCATTCAGAGGTGAGGTTTTTATGAGCCAGGTTTGGAAGTGGGTGCAGCACTCCTCTTATATCCCATTGACGAGAACCCAGGCACAAGGTCACACCCAACTCCAAGAGGGACTGGGAAATGTTGTCTAGCTATGTATCCAGGAAGAAGAAGGAAATGATTTGGTGGATAACTAACCTGTAGAAATGTTCCCTATTGGATAGTTTCCATGCACTTAAAATAGGCAAAAACAGTGTCTGAAGGAATTTATCTTTACTCCAAACTTCAAAGAATTATCTCCAAATGAAGAAAAGGGAGACTTAATTCTAGCTATTACAGCTATTTCAAAAGAACATGGAAGAATGTTATTCCCCCAAAATTCAAAATCTGCCAACTCCTATAAATATGAGGCATCAACACTGAGTCAAGAGTAATAGGAAATCTGAGTGGCCTTATAACCATGAAAGATAAGGAATCAGCACTTTAAAGCTTCTCCACAAAGAAAATCTCAGATCTTAACAAATTTGCAGGCAAGTTCCAACAAACATTAAAGGAAATGATAGTTTCAATATTACTCATACTCTTCTAGAGAATGGCAAAAGAAAGAACATTCCCCAACATTTTATGAAACTAGTGTAATCAGGACACAAGAACCAAACAAAAAAAGATCCAGGGAATGGAAATTTACAGAAAATCCTCACTAGTGAACATGGGCATAAAAATCTGAAAGAAAATTTTAGCATACTGAATTTTGTAGAGTATAAAAAGGCTACATCACAGTCAAGCTGGATCTGTCCCAGGAATGTGAGGTTGGTTTAAACAAATTTATAATGAAATTCACTGTATTAGCAGATTAAAAGAGTCTGGTTTCAGTTAGACATATAAGGAGCTTGGAAGTTATCATTCATTCTGACAATATGTAAAAAGCTGAACAAACTGAAAAGCAACAGCTTTTTGATTTAGATCCATCAGAGAATTGAGGTCTTTGGACAAACTGCTGTCCTAAAGATTGGAGAGACAGACAGGTAGATACAGAGAATCACAACTTACAGAAGCAGAGATGCACAAGTAAAAACCAAAGCAAGAAGCAGGATTGGGGTAAGAAAACATGAACTGTATGTGATGACTTGCTGGCGTCTCAGTGTAGACAAGCCTGAGAGTTAAAAGCTCCAAGGGGATCCAGTCTTAGGGGGTGCATGCACTTTTGTGAGTTTTACCTCCTGGAGCTCTACTAAGTTCTCGTAGGAAAAGTCAGAGAAAAGTCCCCTCTGCTTCCAACAGGGAGATAGGAAAAACAGCCATTTTGAAATATATTAGAGCATCCTGTTCTTAAAAAGACCTGCCCTCAAGAGAAACTATTTTACCAGAGCCTACACTATTAGGGTTTTATCAGAGCCCAACTTACCTGAGAGAGGGGAAAAAGCCGAACTCCGGTGCCCTCTAGCCATCCTGTCCCATCTAAGTGAGAGAAAAATTGAGAAGCAATCCTGAAGTTTCCATTCCAGGGTACAGGCTCAGAAAGATTGAGCCCTAATCATAGGGCTATAGCATCCTTCCCCTAGCCCCACATTTTACCGCACATGCCAAAGGCCTATTTACAGCAGTTCCTTTTACCCAGTACATCATGCCTGCTTATCAAGAAAGAATTATAAGGCATATTCAAATGTGAAAACCACAGTTTGAAGAGATAAATCAGGCACTGGACTCAGAGTCAGCTACGGCAGGGACTTTGGAGTTAGCAGATCAGCCATTTAGAACAACTGTGGTTAACATGCTAGCGCTCTAATGGAAGCAGACAACATGCAAGAGCTGAAGAGTAATGGAATCAGAAAGATAGAAATTCTAAGAAAGAATGAAAAAGAAATGCTAAAGATCAAAAACACTGTAACAGAAATGAAGAATGTCTTTGATGGGCTCATTAGTAGACTGGACACAGCTGAGGAAAGCATCTCTGACCTTGAGGATATGGCAATATAAACTCCAAAGCTGAAAAGCAAAGAAAATAATACTTAAAAAAAAAAAAAAAAAGAAACAGAATATTCAAGAACTCCAGAATAACTAGAAAAAATATAACATATGTGCAATGGAAATCACAGAAGGAATATAAAGAGAGAAAGGAATGAAAGAAATATTTGAAGCAATAAGGACTAAGAATTTCCCCCAAATTAATGTCAGAGGCTAAACCACAGATCTGGGAAGCTCAGAGAACACCAAGCAGGATAAATTGCAAAAACTACACCTAGGCCTATCATATTCAAACTGCAGAAAATCAAAAACAAAGAAAAAAGTCTTGAAAGAAGCCAGGAGAAATATTGCCTTACCTGTAGAGGAGTAAAGATAAAAATTACATCTAGGCCGGGCGCGGTGGCTCACGCCTGTAATCCTAGCACTCTGGGAGCCAAGGCGGGTGGATCGCTCAAGGTCAGGAGTTCGAGACCAGCCTGAACAAGAGCGAGACCCTGTCTCTACTAAAAAATAGAAAGAAATGATCTGGACAACTAAAAAAATATATATATAGAAAAAATTAGCCGGGCATGGTGGCGCATGCCTGTAGTCCCAGCTACTCAGGAGGCTGAGGCAGGAGGATCGCTTGAGCCCAGGAGTTTGAGGTTGCTGTGAGCTAGGCTGATGCCATGGCACTCTAGCCTGGGCAACAGAGCCAGACTCTGTCTCAAAAAAAAAATTACATCTAACTTCCCAGAAGCTGAACAAGCAAACAGAAGAGAACGGAGTGAAATATTTACAGTGTTGAGAGAAAAAAAGCCCACCAACCTAGAACTTTGTGTCCTGTAAAATAAATTTTCAAAAGTGAAGGAGAAGCAAAGACCTTCTCAAACAAACAAAAACTGAAACTTTTTGCCAATAGACCTGCCTTGCGAGAAATGTTAAAAGTTGTTCTTCAGAGAGAGGAAAAATGATATAAGTCAGAAACTTGGATCTACATACAGGAAGGAAAAGCATTAGGGAAGGTAGAGTAAAGGTAGAAAAAGACAGATTAAAAGAAATGAAATATTTAAATCATCTCAACAGATGTAGAAAGGATATTGCGTGAAATTAAGCTCACATTCATTGTGTTTGTTTAAAAAAAAAAAAACTCCTGGGCTAGGCGCAGTAGCTTACTCCTGTAATCCCAGCACTATGGGATGCCAAAGAGGAAGGATCGCTTGAAGCCAGCAGCTGGAGACCAGTTGGGGCAACGTAGCTGGATGCCTGTCTCTACAAAATGATAATAAAAATAAGCCGGACATAGTGGCATGTGCCTGTAGTCCTAGCTACTTGGAGGCTGAAACTGGAGGATGACTTGAGCCCAGGAGTTCGAGGTTGCAGTGAGCACAACTCACATTTATTTCTTGCTTACACCACATTCAATGCCACAGGTTGGAGACTGGAGGTGAGGAGCTCTCTAACAGAGGCCCTCTGTCTTCACTACATGGCTCATAGGGTCTTCCTGAGCAACCACATCTTTCTGTCAGTTAGGGACAGAGGAGGTGTGTGGGAATGTTCAGGAGTGATATGATATAGTATTAAAAATGGCCCCTAGAAGGCCTGGTGACACAAACCTGTAGTCCTAGCTACTCAGGAAGCTGAGGCGAGATCACTTGAGCCCAGGAGTTTGAGGCTGCAGTGATCTACGCTCACGCCACTGCACTCCGGCCTGGGCAACAGAGCGAGACACTGTCTCTAAAAATATATAAATAAATAAAATAAAAATAAAAAATAAAAAAACTCTTGAGTAAATTAGGAATAGAAAGAAATTGTGATAAGTTGATAAACAGTATCAGAAAGAAAAAAGAAAGAAAGAAAGAAAAGACTATGACAAGCATCTAATTTTATATGCAAATTTTAAACTTTAAGAATAAGAAAAAGAAATAAAAATTTTCTGTGACCACTTCTATTCAATATTACCCAGTGAAGTAAGGTAAAAAAGAGAACCATAAAGCATAACTATTGGGAGGAAAAAAATAGAGCAGTCATAATTCAAAGCTAACATAATTATCTATAGAAAATCCCTCCAAAATCTATGGGCATATTACTAGAATGAATAACAGAGTTCAGCGAATTTGCTGGAATAGAATCAATGTAAAAAATCTAACTGTATTTCTATAAGCCATCAGTACTGTAGTAGATTGAAAAATAATGTCAAAAACCATTTAAAATAAAATGTAGTACTAGCTTGTGACTTTCTATAAAAACAGCCAGTTGCAATATGGATTTTATTTTGAATCTATGTAGACCTATTTAGGCAGAATTAATGTCTCAACAGTGTTGAGGCCTCTGATCCTTAAAAATTGTATGTCTTTCCTTTTACTTAGTCTTCTCCGATTTCCTTCATCAATATTTTGGAGATTTCATTGTACAAGCCTTAAATATTTCATATTGTTATGCTATTATGGTAAATTTTTCCAGTTTATTTTCCAGTTGTTTATCGCCAAATTCACTTATTTGTAGTTTGGGTTTTCTATAGGAATTTGATTAAATTGTTTAATTCTTTTGTCCTTCTCAAAATGTTCTCAGTCAAATAAATGAGTGAGCTGGTTTCAGCTGTTAAAAAAAAAACCTAAAAATTCAATAAGGGTAAAAATAACCAAAGTTACATCTAACCAGCTGTAAATCTAAAAACATTATTTTCAATAACTCTTGGAGTAAAAACAAAAGGGAAGATTAAAGCATACGATTACAAACATTTTAGAAATTAAAGAACATTATATATCAAAATCAACTTCATGGACCCAAAGCTGTCCTCAGAAAAAAAAAATGTATACTCTTAAATGATTTTTATTATTAAGCAAGAAAAATTAAAATAAATTAATATTCATGAAAAGAAGCTGAGGGGGGGAAAAAAGCACTGAAATAAACAAAAATCAATGAGAGGAAAACTAATCAAGATAAAACCAATATATTGAAGATAAAAAGGAAAAAGAGAAAATATCTTGAACACATCAATACAATCTTTTGTCAAGCACACAAAAGGAGATAAAACATAAACAAGTATTAGAAATAAAATTGGGCATAAAAGCACAGGGAGAAAAATAAATTTAATTGTAAGAAAATCTTTTTTTTAGCTGTACCTTCCTCTTTGCTTTCTCTAGAACTGTGCCTAAGAGACAAGCTGACAGGAAAGGGTTGCACAACAGTTCATACAATGGTTTTCCCGTGAAGACAAAGGTATCTATTTCAAAAGGGCCTCAACAATGCCCCCCAAAATCCTGCCAAGTTTCTCTGTCTAGTCCTCAATGACGAGGCTTTTACATTTTCCCAGTGGGCCTCCCCAACTCGCTTCCAACTTCCTCCTATCAATAGCCTGACCTTCAACTTCCCAGAGAACATTGTGGGCACATTGCCCTTTAACGTGTAAGCCTTTTAAGATCTTATTCTCTGCTGTTTACTGATGCCTCTCAAGCACCTAAGACAGTGCCTGGCTCAAAGTCATCCCAGAAAATGCATCTGGAGAGCAAACAGGTACAAGATATACACATCTACGCCCATTTATATTCACTTCTTTCCATCCTCTTCTACTTCAATGGAAGCACTGTGCCTCCTATTAACCATGGCCAAGGCTTTAAACCATGTTTGAATTCCTGTCCTCTTCCAGCTTCTCAGTAGTCCTGTACTACCAGCTGTCCTTTTTCTCTTTATTATTCATACCCTAAACCATATTCTTCCCAACAGCTTTAAAACATGCTTAAGTCTGTCCCATTTAAAACACAACTCCCCTTAGACCAACGTCTTCCCTCCAGCTTCCATCTCTCTCCCTCTTTTCAACTTCATGGAATCCTTAAAGAATTGTTTGCATTTGCCTCCATACACCTTGGAGAGTCTCTATGTATGTGGTAGAAGCATCTCGTTTCAAAGGCAGCCTTAATTCATTCCAATTTGTCTTTCTTCCCCATGCCTTCGCTGAAATTGTTGTTCTGTCAGGAATGGTCACAAATCCAAGGATTATTTTTTCATACCTCATCGAATACAAATCCCAGCCCCATTTGGAACTGTCAACTGTTCCCTTCTTCTTAAAATACTATCTTCCCTTTGCTTTCAGCAAACGATACTTTTCTGGTTTTCCACCTACCTCTTGAGATTCTCCTTTTCCGTGTTCATTGTGGATTCATTCTCCTTTCCCCAGTCAGGAAATGTGGTGGTCCACAAGGCTCTCACCCCTTAAGTTTATGCTCAGTTTTAATGACTACCTACAGGCAAATGGCTCAGAGAGAGTTTTAGCATCAATTCAGGTCGTCTCTCTGACCACCAGACCCAGATATGCAAATGCCTTTCTTCTCCCTGGCATAACCACTTGGATATCTCCAAATACCTTCAAACTCAAAATCTTGGAGAATGTTGTCCTAGCCAAGTTAACAACAATAACAAAACAGAATTTTTCTGACCAACTGGCTGTAAATTAAGGGTTCCCACAACTCCCCTCTTCGTGTTCAATAATTTGCTATAATGGCTCATGAAACTCACAGAAACAGTTTGCTGACATTTACCACTTTTTTATAAAAGACATTATAAAGGACACGGATGAACAGCTAGGAGACTAGGTACATAGGGCAAGGTCTGAAAGGGTCCTGAGAGGAGGGGCCTCTGTCTCCATGGGGTCAGGATATGCCACCTTCCTGGTACAAGTTTGCATATACCAACCTGGAAGTTCTCTGAACTCTATCGTTTAGAGTTTTTTTTATAGAGGCTTAATTATGTAGGCATGGCTGATTAAATCATTGACTATTGGTGATTAGGTCAATATCCAACCTCTCTCCCCTCTCCAGAGTTTAGAAAATGGGGTCGACAGCTCTAACTTTGTAATCATGCCTTGGTCTTTCTGGTAACCAGCCCCCACCCTAAAGACATCTAGGGACCCCAGCCACCAGTCACCTCATTAGCATGCAAGAAGACACTCTTATTCCTCCAGAGATTCTAAGGGTCTTAGAAGTTCTTCTGTCAGGAACCAGGGACTAAGCCCAAATATTATAGCAAAAGATGCTCCTGGCACCTCATCCCTCAGAAAAATCACATGGGTTTTAGAAGCTCTGTGCCAGGAACCCAGCAGAGATCAAATATATATTTCTTATTATGTCACACTAAGTCAGTTCTAAATCAAATTGGCATACCGTTAAAACAGAAGAGCCTAACCCTTCTGAGTGCACTGAAATTTGCCTGTGAAATATTGCATATGCCTCAGGTAGATTGCACACCAGCAATATTAGGGAAAAAAATGAGCTGGTATTAGTGGGATTTATAAATTAATATTAACAAATTTCTCACTTACAAAGCAGATTCCACTGGTACCAAGTCTGAGAAGAATCCCCATCAGGAACATGGGAAGGTGCATGGAATTCCATGCAACCCTCACTCCCCATGCTTTATCCATCACCAAGTTCTATAGCTTGTTCTTCTTCTGGAGGCTTCTTGCTCCTGTGCCTTTTATTCCACTCTCAGCTCATAATTCACGTCTTCCACTATCAAAACTGAAGTATCCTAAAATGCTCTTCAAGTTCCCACCACATCAACAAATCTAGAAGCAAAGGGGTTCATGTGTCCTGGTTTCTTTTCTGTTAGTTATAGATGAAATTTCTCCTCCTCATCTAAGATAAACCCTCTGCTTGAGCACTGGGGTTATCACAATTTCACTCTCTCTCCTGCAACCTTTCTCTACTCTTTTCTCTACTGAATCATTCCTTTTAACATTCAAACATACTGTAGTTTCTCCCACCTTCAAAATGTCTTCTGGACCCCATTTTCCCTTCCAGGTAGCACTTCAATTTTGTTCTCCTTTGCACTAAAACTTTGTGAAAAATATATTCTCTACTCTCCCTCTATACTGCCTCCAATTTCTCTTCTTTCTCTCTTGAGCCATCAGAATTAGACACTCGCCCCCACCATGGCAATGAAACTGCTATGAGAAACATCATCTCTGATGTAGAGTTTAGGAAGCAGAGCAGAGGGATGTCAAAAAAGACATGCCAGTGAAGGAGGAGGAAAACCAGGACAGTGTGCTGTCCTGGAAACCAAGGAAGGAAAGTAATTCAAAAGGAAGAAAATGATAGCCTGATTCAAATGGCACTGAAGGTAGAATAAGATGAGGACTGAAAAGTGACTACTGGACAGGGCAACCTGGAGGTCACTGGGGACCTTGGTGAGCGTGGGTTCCACAGAGACCCTGGAAAGCAAACCTTAATGGAGGGGATTCAAAGAGAATGGGAAGTGAGGAGTGTGACCAAGCTGACCTCCAGGTTCAGTGACTGTCTGGGAGCACTCACAGGACTCAGTGTGTAGTTGTGTACACAGCTATGATTTATTGCAGTGAAAGAATACAAAACAAAGTCAGCAAACAGGAAAGGTGCGTGGGGTGAAGTCTGAGAGAAAACCAAGCACAAGCTTCCAAGTATTCTCTCCCAGTGGAATCACACAGTTGTTTAATTCCTCCAACAACGAGTTATCAGGAATGTTGCCAACTATAGGAGCTCATCAGAGACTCAGAACTGAGAGTTTTTATCTGGGGCTGGTTACTTAGGCAGCCTCTGCCTGACGTGTACCAAAATTCCAGACTCCCAGGGTGAAAGCAGGTGATCCCCATGAACCATATCGTTTGTGTAGACAGTTCAGATGCAACAAGCCACTTTTATAGTTAATGATAGTGGGGACCCTCCCCCAAATCCAACTTCCCTTGTAAGCAGATCTTTTCATGCTGGGCTTCCTATGTTAACTCTTTTCCTGCAGAAGGAGAGTGTCAGCAAATAGAGACTATTCCTTTGATGAATAAAGGGACAAGAGAAATCAGATGAAAGTGAGAAGGATTATAGAATGTTAAAGGATTTTATTTTTTTATTTTATCTTATTTTTAAGATGAGTGAGGTTATAGGATGTTTGAATGCTGACAGGAATGGTATAGCGTGGAGAGGAAATTCGATGATGAAGCAGAGAGAGAGGCCATCATATGAGTGATTATGATTGTCAATGGATATAATAAACATATGTCTGTTTTAGTTATAAATTTGTATTAGCAAGAGAGTTCAGCATGATCACACCAAATATGATTAAGTACACAAAATCAATAGCTATCCTATTTCAAAAATCTAAGGAAGAAGGAAACATCCCATTCAGAGTATCATTAGGAAAAATATACCTATTTGATATATGAAGAACTTTTATGGAAAACACTGTAAAATGTCACTGATAGGCATAAAATAGACAAGAATAAATAGAGAAACATATCAATGAATGTTCTCAGAAAGGCTAAATATTGTAATTGAGTATTTTCCCCTTAAATTATTTTAATCAAATATACTCATTCAAATCAAAACTAATTTCACAGGGAAGGAATTTAAAAGAACAACTTAAAAACTTTTTATTAACTGATTTACCCTCCAGTTATCTGAAAAGAATTATTGATCCACACCAAAACTCTAATTGGATTTTATAGGAGTAAAAAGTAAGCACTACATTTTTTCTCAAAATTATTTATTCTGTATTATACAAATAATGCATATCAATTGTAGGGAAATTTAAAATACAAATTAAAAAATTTTAAACATAAACAACCATCTGCACATGTAAGAAACAGAGACAGCCACTCACTCCTAACATTTTATTGCATATTTTTCCAGGCTTTCTTATGCTCGAGCCCTTGATTTGCATGGTTCCATATGCAAAACTTTTAGTTACTAGTTCACTTCTAATCCAGTCCCCCGACAAGATGGCTCAAGTTGCAGTTACCGTGTTATGTTAACTGTGAGTAATTGAGTCAAAGTTATGAGGACAAAAAGAAATACATAAAAAAAAATAAATGTAATTGCATAACCTAGAAACTTTGCTTCTGGCTCCTCTGTCCACCAATCCCTTTGCAAATAATACACACGTGTCATGATCAGCAGCCAATGATGTCGCTTCTTTCAAATCTGTCAGTGTTTGGTCACTGTACATTTGTTATTCAGTTCACACACAGACAGCAAATCTTGTAGCTGTGTTGCCCCAGTGATAAACCTATACAACATTTTATAAAAATGGATAATTGAAAGAGGGAATTGGCCAAAAAAAATGAAAGTTCAGCAAAAAGAACAAAAACAAACAAAAAACAAAAAGAAATCACGTTCAAAGTGAAATTCAAATAGAATGTAAATGGAATTATAGAAGAAATAGCAGACTGTGAGAATGTTAACACTGCTGATATTGGGGAGGAGCTTAGTCAAGGCAAACTTAGAGACATAAATGAGGAATGTAGTTGTGACAAAAAGAATGAAGACGGCTCAGAAGAAGTAATGCCAGTAAAAAAAAATCTTTCCATTAAAGAAATTCTCAGAGATATTTCAAGACATTCAAAGTGCAAAGGATATGTTGGAAGCCGGCCCAAACTTAAAAGGGAGTATGACGATTGGCCAAGGCATAGAAAAGATGCTCACTTCGTATTGTAAGTTACGTGACTAGAAGGCAAGCACTATTCAAACTACTCTTGATAACTTTTTATTAAGAAATAAACATTTTAATTAACAATGCTTCTAATGGTTTATATTAGAGCTCATTAAATAGATAGAGTGATGCGCTGCATAATGACATTTCAGTCAACAATGGACCACATATGTGATGGTGGTCCTACAGGATTACACCGGAGCTGAAAAATTCCTATTACCTAGTGACGTTGTAGCCATAATACTACCAAAGCTCAACGCATTAACTTTTCCATATTTGGATATATTTAGATATATGAATACTTATGCATTACAGCTGCCTAAGTATTCAGTATAATAACATGCTGTACAGGTTTATAGCCTAAGAGCAATAGACTATACCATAAAGGTTAGGCATGTAGTATGCTATACCATCTAGGTTTATGTAAGCACACTCTATGATGTTTGAACTACTGCAAGATTGCCTAATGAGGCATTTCTCTGAAAGTATCCTTGTTGTTAAGTCATGCATGGCTATATTAGTTTTACTGTTTTTTTCATTTTTGTATACATTTAGATAGTAAGAAACAGCTTGCATGGTCATTTTTATAATCTCACATTTCTATGCCAACCAAGGGTTGCCAGTATATGGTATATTCTTTTTTTAATTCTCTCTTCTCTCTCTCTCCCCTTCTTCTCTGCATCTCCTAACTATCTCATATCAGCATATGAACTTTAACAAAAATGGGACCATAATAAAAGCATTATTTCATATCCTACTTTTTTGTTTCACATATAATACATTACTTCCCTATCAACAAATAAAAAAATACACCATTTTACATTTAGTGAATGTAAAATTCACTAAAAAACCCACTGACTGGCTGTGCCAACACACCTCCAACTATTCTCCCATTAATAAACATTGAATTTGCTGCTTTTGCTTTACTGTTCTGAGCAGGGCTGCAACGAGCTTCCTAGAAGCCAAATTGCTGAATCAAAGAATATATTTGTGTATTTTTATTAATTGATACATACTACTGAATATATTACTGAACTGAGTTTCCAAAAATTACCCCAATTTATACTTCTAGGAGTGAAGGAGAGCCCAATACTCAAAATATTTATCAAAAGTGGATATTTTTAATTTTTCATCAGAAGAATTTTCTGAGCCAGTAAGTAATTTGTTTTGCATTTTTTATTGAATTGTTGAACTGAATTAAATTTGTATTGGAGAAAAATATTAATAAGAGACCATGGCAAATTTCTATTTTATATTAGGAAGCATAAAATTTTAGGTCATATTGTTTAGAGATATTCATATTCAAAGAAGATTTTTGCAGTTCTCTATGGACAGCTTCTGTATAGCAAATGTTATCTCAATCTTCACAGACTAGAGAACAGAGGCTACACTAAGAATGCAAGTTTTGGATTCTGTTTACTGTTCTTTTTACTGACCTGTTTGCCATAGATGTTTATGTTTTCATAATAATCCACCTGGAAATCTTTGTTTGCTAAAGATGCTTCCAACATTGGGATCCCCAGAAAACAAAGCAGGGGTTAACAGATATTGATTATGATCTGGACTTTATATCAAGAGTATACACATAACTTAACACTGACAATGGACAGAGGGAAGAAGAAAATCCAAGTTACAATAAGTTAAAAGTAAGCAATAAATCAAATTTATTTCAATATCAAAGGGTTAATTATAAACTTTAATATAATAATAACTTCAAAGTTTAGCAATAATTTCACAGTTTATTCTGTTATACGATGATGTCTTTGTTATTTATGAGGTTTGGCTAGAATAGTAGTTCTTTAATAGTTGATAAAATTTTAATACTGGGAGCGTTCAAATTTCCAATTTTTCTCAAATCCTGAGAAGGTCTGATAAAATGAGACCTCTCATTCCCACATGGCAACTATAGACAGAGACAGAGAAGTAACTGCTTCCTTTACAAAAGGACAAATTTCATAGTCTCTAGCTCACCTTCTTTATTCATTTATATTGCCTGACTGCCCTTTGCTTAAGAAAATAAATCAATCTTAAATTTCCTTATAAATTTATATTACTAGGAGAAAGAAACGAAAACTCATTATGGACACTGATTAGCATATCAATTATACTTCAAAGAGACAGCAAATAAGTTTGTCATTCTCTTTAGACATTTTATTTCAGGAAATGATTTTTTTTTTCCCTTTAACATTGTTCTGCTAAGTTCTTTCCAACTACCTGCCCAAACAGATGACCTAATGCTGAAACACCCTGAGTTAACGCACCATTTAGGGGTTGTGTAGATTTCCACAGAATTTTCCATGATCCTAATGGAAGCACTTATCAGACTCGATGTCTGTGGGATCTGCTTTGTAGCTGAGAAACTTCGTCTTTTTTTTTTTTGTCAGCCCCACAAATACCAGTTCACATATCCCTGAGAAAGCGTGTATGTAATCTGCCCAAACTCACTCTCAATATTTTGTAGGTAAATGTCAGTGTCCTCAGAGAAGGGCTCTGTCCTTCTACTCTAATTGTAAATTGTTTGCTTCAGAATTGACTTGGCTCTGAAAAAATTCTCAAAATGTGTGTTTTAGACAAGCAAGTAAGCTTGTAGTCCTTATTCCTTTTGACTCAAAAAGTACTCTTTAAATTTCCAAACAAAAAAATAATAAAGACAAGGTAAAAAATATGCATATAATCAGAAACTGGGAGGATTATCCTCCTCCAATTCCCCTCAGTCTTGCCGAAGGGGGGCCCTTCATGCCCAGGCACAGCACACACTCTCGGAGCTGTGCCAGATTTCCCGGGATCCCTTTTCTCCCCCACGTTCTGTGTCCTCCTCCTCTTCCTCCTCCTCCTGCTGCTGTTCTTTCTCTTCTTTTTCTCCTTCCCTTCCTCTTTCTCCTCCTCCTCCTCCTCCCCCTCCTCTAACTCCCCCTCCTCCTTCTTTTTCATGAAATGAGGAGAACTTAGGTTGATTCCCATACCTTCTTACAAAAACATCACCATGAATTCCAAAAACATATAGCATCGGTGTGTCGTTTTAGCCAACTCAAATTTCACAAGTTGCAGTTACTGTCAGTGTCATGATTTTCTGAAAGGATGGACAATACTTGGTAAAGCTCTGGAAATAACAAAGTACAATGTTAACACACGCTATCATTCCATTTCTAGAAAAATTACTCTATACTAAAACTGTGCAAGACATATAATTTGTGTTTCTATGTCGAACGGGGTTAGATTCTTGGCTAAGATAAGTGCTTTTTCACCTCGATGAATGTCTGGTGGAATATTTGATCATCATGCTATTGACATTTGGGGTATTTTTCACTGTGTGAGAATGTCCTGTACATCTTTTACTGTGGCCATTCAAATGACAGTACTACTTCCCTTTCTTTTGACAACCAAAAATGCCTTCCAAATTTTTCAAAGCGTGGCCTAGGGCTGGGAAATATTCCTCTATTGAGAATCACTGCCCTAGACTTCATCATTAACAATAGATGAAAACACTCTATCATCTCAGTTTCAAGGGTTCCACTCTCCCAATGCACACATCCTCTCTCCAGTCCATTCCCTATCACCCTAACACTGACAATTCTTTAACTCCAATGGGACCTACAATCCAGTAGCCCCATTGCCTCTTCACTGTCCTCACCCTCCTCATGTTTGCATATCACCCCTCACCCAGTTTAAAGTCCATCTGTGCCAGGTGTGGTGGTGCACACCTGTAGTCCCAGCTACTCGGGAGGCTGAGGCAGGAGGATCACTTGAGCCCAAGAATTAGAGGTTGCAGTGAGCTATGATCACGCGGCACTGCACTCCAGCCTGGGCAACAGAGCGAGAATGTGTCTCAAAATAAACAAACAGACAAACAAACCAATAAATAAGTCCATTTGCTTCTTAGGTTGCACCTGGGAGCTCCTTCCAAGGACTGCCCTGAGCTCTGTGGCCACTTTCCCCACTCACAGAAAACCAGAAGTGCCTGGGAGAGTACATCCCCCCAGGCAGCCCGTAGCCAAAGACTGATTGGTACCAGAGTATAAAAGTATAGTTCCTCTGCCCCAAGGCTCCGCAAAGTCTAAAGTGTAATTTATTCTCTGGAACTCTCCCAAGAGGTCAAGGTGGAACAAGTAATCACTTGTAATCCTGTGGCTTCCTCTCCTTCCCTGACCTGCTTCACTGACTGCCTTGTGGTCTCTGCTTGAGGGCGGGGAGTTCCTTTGTTGTAATTTGGACATAATTGATTACTTATCTCAGAGTCTGTGTCTGGAGAACCCAGCCTAAGATACTAGGAAGAATAAAACAAAATTTCACTTCTGCAGGTGGGTGGCAGGACTTCAAGAGAGTTTCCAGATCTGCCGCCCTTCCCACCTTCCTGAGGAATGGTCCTGTGCTGCTATGCAAACCAGGGGAATGAATACTTGGAATCTAATCTCATGCTCTCCCAGGGTCAGTCTGCCCAGAGTTAGTCATACCGCCCCAACCGTTTTTAAGGAACCGCTGGGAAATATGTATGTCTCTTAAAGCAACCATCACCTGGCAAAGACAGGCACTGTGCTGGCCCAGCAATTCCTGTAAGAAAACTCTAGAAGAACTCTAATTTTGAGTCTTATCCATTTGACAAAGATTAGGAGAGAATAAAAGGTCATTAGCTGGTTTCCCATTCAGGAAACAGAATCTGTTATGGCAATGAACAGAGGCAAGAACAATCTAGGCTTGGAATGATATCTCCCAACTCCCCAAAATGAAAGCTTACCTTAAAAATGAGAGTTTATTAATCATGTTAAATCACCCCTTTCTTGATGATCTCATAGCACATTATGTGTTCCTTAATAAAGGCCTTTTTTCTATTCTGTGACTTACTATAGCTACTTGTTTACTAATTGTCAGGGGTCTGTATCTTCATCTTTATAGATGTTCCACAGTGACTAGCTCCTTGGTCTGTCCAAAGCAATCTCTCTGTAAATGTCAATCTGTTGACTGACTTACATAGTGATGAACTGAATGTCCTTTCCATGCACCTGACATGGGCAGGCATACCTCTTTCATCCATCAAATTGATCACATTGTCCCTTTAGCACTAATGAGTGTCTGTCATGTCTACCCTTCTTTCTTCATCCCTCCTGGTGTAGCCCAGGGGCAGGGGCAGGGAATCTCCTGAACTCTTGCAATGTCGTCCCTATTGTCTCCTCTGCCACTGGCCACCTCCAACTTCGGTGCATCTTCCCTATTGTGGCCTTTCTAATGCTAAAATCTGAACATGGCACTCATTTAAACCTTTAGTGCCCTCTCACACCTGTCTAACTTCATTTCCCATCACACCTATGATCCTCTTGTAAATTCTAGCATTAGTGAACGATGTATAAACATGCCTCCTCTCTCAGATTCTTTCTTCCCATAGGCTATTGCCTGGGACTGGAATGTACACTCCTTGCCTATGAACCTGGGCACCTCCCCCTCCTCCCTCTAAGCTCTCCAACACCTTCTCTGAAATCTCCTCACTTCTCTATAAGAAGACCCACTAGATCTCACTTCCATTTGCACATATGTCCAATATATTAATAGTGCTCCAGATATTGCAATGAAATTTCTGTTTTGAAGTTTTTTTCACCCCTAGACTGAATTCCTCCAGGGAAGTGGCTATCTGTGTTCTTATTTGCATTCCTGGAACTTGGTAATAACAGGTTGAGGGAGCTATGCACAGAGAAAGTAGTCGATTCATTTTGGTTGAATGAAAGAAAGGACAACAGCTGACTAGCCATTATGTTGAGAACTTCATTTGTTGGGTACTTCCTAAAAATGGATAGGCCAGTGTAATGGAAGCTCCTGGAAGGCCTAATAAAACACAAGGCCTTTGTTAGGGCCAGAGGCTCTGAAAGCCAAGCTCACTCACCTCAGAATTTTGCTTGGCCAACCATGTAAACATAATTTTAAAAATGTACATAATAAGAATAATAGTGACATCTCACATGTATGTATCACTTAACAGTTTTTGAAGCACTTAGGTATTTGCGACCTGTTTATTACATTTTAAATCATTAGAAAATTTGGGGAGAGACTTCTTATAATCATCCCCATATTATTAACAACAGAACTCAGGCTTAGGAAGATTATGCAACTTGTCTAAGTTTACCTAGTGTGATGGAGTGTGAAAATAGCCCAATTTCTCACCCTTTTCTGTACCCAAGCCTCTGGTTTGCTAACTTTGCAGCACCTCCCATTCTGACTCTGGTTCCAGCCACACAACTTGCTTTGGTCAGTGGAATGTCAGAGTGTAATGGCGACAGAGGCTGGAAATGTCCCTGTACAAGAGAATTCACTCACTCTTGCCCTCACTATCACCATGTGAAGGATCTGTCCAGGCTAGCCTGCTGGTCCCAAGGGAATGAGGAAAAATACCTGGAACAGAGAGCAGCCACCTCAGTCATCCCAATTAAGGCTTTGTAGATAGCTAAGAATCCAGACATGTGAGTAATCCAGACGTGTGAGTGAACACAGCCAATTCTAGAAGAACTGCCCAGCTTAGACCAGATTAAATCACCAGCCTTCCGACTCATGAGCTGACTATATCTTATTGTTTTAACTCACTGAATTCAGGGGTGTTTCTTTATAAAGCACTGTTTTGACATTCTATCCAGTTTATAAAAGCAAAGCTAGGACTAGAGAAGATAATGAGTAAAATCATATTCTTATAGTATATCTCTTTATAGATATTGGCTACCCTGTAGGACATTATGGGCCTAGGCATTGAAGGTAGAACACATCCAATTGAAAGATCTCCAATTGACCTCCATTTCCTGGAGATTATCCATCCTGAGTAGCTCTGACTTCTCAGTGAGAGAGTACAGAGATGCTTATTTATATCATAGACAGCTCATGATTTTCTAGCTTCTCAATTAACCTTCTTATTAGAAAAAAAATTTTATGACGTATTATCCCAGGCTATCTTACACCAAGATTTAGAGTCTAATTGTGGGTGATGAACTGTTGATGTGAGGACAGCCAGTCACGGGGGGCTAGAAGGAAGTTTTGCATGTGAGTTCTGGGGTCAGAAGTGGGAGAAATGAAGAAAAGGATGGAGAGGTCCCTACAGGGTGTGTCTACCAAGCCTCTTCTAGCAATCAGGTAGGATGAGCCCAGGGAGAGAAGAAGCTTAGGAGTCATGAGGCATGAGCTGAACTGTGGGATTTGGACAGGATTTGGCCAGCTGTATCAGGGCAAGTTTGGGGGTTAAGGCAGAGGTAATGCTTGGGAGTCAAGTGACAAAGAACCTTTCTTAGTGGAACATAAACTAGGGTTCTCATGAAATGAGAACAGAATGGAACACAGTGTATGCTCTTCAGTAGCCCTGGACTTCGGCAGCAGCTGGAGTACTAGACAAAATTGCTCTTGGTGGAGGCACAGTACCCACTTAGCGGGACTTGGCATCCATGACTCCTATTCAAACACTTGTCCACACGCCTTGTGGGCACCAAACACTAAGGAAGCCACCAGAGACAAACTCCAGAAGAAGGTTTCTGCAGACTCAGTGGATAATCCAAAATGACTGGGTAGCTTCGAAGTGTTAAGACACTGCATTTATGTAGGTAGGGTCAAGGGATGGCAAATTTTAGTGTTAAAATCAGTGTTTAACCTACGGGCTGGTGACATCAAGAAACTTGGGTTCCATTTAAAATTAAAATTGAAATGAAATATCTCCATGATGTGCTACCATACCTAAGAGAATATCTATGATGAGAAAACAACAGATAATACCAAATATTGGCAAGGACAAAAAGCCATAGGAACTCTCACACGACGCTGGTGGAAGTGTAAATTTGTACAACCACTGTTGGGTAATGTCTACTAAAGTAGAATATATGCATATTCTCTGACCCAACAAATCTGCTTCTAAATATAAACTCAATAGAAATATGTATCTATGTTCACCAAAAGATGTGGATGAGGAAGTTCATAGCACTACTATTCACGAAAGGAAAAAACCGAAAACAACTCCGATGGCCACCATTGATCAAACGCATGAATAAATTTTGAAATGGTCACACATGTATACAATAATGAGAATCTATAAGTGGGAGCAAAATGGGGGATGTACATGGTCATAAAGTGGTATGATGGACATTGAAAACTAGTAGTGAGAGTCGGGGAGTGAGGAATAAAAATCTATCTATTGTGTACAATGTGCACAATTCTGGTGCCAGGTACACTGAAAGCCCTACTCCAGCATGATACAATTCATCCATGTAACAAAAAACACTGTACTCCCTAAATTTTTGAAAGCAAAAAAAAACCGGTATCAACAAATTACAACCACAATAACCTGAATGGAGCTCACAAACTTAATATTGAGCAAAGAAGACACAAATAGTACACACCATAAAATTCCATTTACATAAAATTCAAAAATGGGCAAATGAATCAATGCTGTCAGAAGTGAAGATATGAATTATTCTGAGAGAAAGGCAGTAATATCCTGAAGGGAAATGACTTGGCTTTTGAAATGATGGTCATGGTTTTGTGGGTGTTTTTAGGTTGTGAAAATTCATTGAGTTGTGTGCACTTATGATTTGTATACTATGCTATATGTATATTATTCTTCAATAAAATTTTTGAAAATTGAAATTAAACATCAAGTCAAAGTAATATGTGATGAAGATGTGTCTGTCTTGTAGTCAAAACTCTATGTCTTCTTTGCTGAACTTGTAAATTATGATCTCTGAGCTTTAGTTTCTTCATTTTAAAAAGGGAGATAATGATTATCTGTTTTGTCCATTCATGTGGCTGATTTAAATATCAAGTGAGTTAATGGGCATAAAAAAAAGAAACTTTGTAAACCGTGGTGCTGTATACACATGGAAGGTATGCTTATTGGAACAAAAGCAGAAGAGGGTTTTTATTTTAATTTTTAAATGATTTTGTGCTGTTAAGGAATACCTCCCTTTGGAAAATGATAGTAATTGTAAGTGTTTTGGATCAAGTTTTAAAAAGCAGGTTTGTCAATTATATAATAGTCTTTAATGTACCCAGATTGTTGCTTTTGTTTCAGAAAACAGAAAATTACATGATAGCTTGTAAATGGCACATTCAATTTCACACACGGGAGAATGCTTGAAAAGCTAAAGGTCCACATATAATGCAGGAATTCAAATTTAATGGCATCAAATGATACATAATTTGATTCGTTCAACCACATTTCCAGAAATTAATCACTGAGTGTCAGTATCTTTCCGTCCTTGGTGACTCGATACATCAAAAGAAAACTGCCCTTTCTAGCCATAGCACTGCTAATCGGTAATAGTTGGTTCTTTCAATTTAGCATTTCAATCCAATGCTCAGCATCTGGAAACATTTTAAAAGGTTAGACTGCTACTCCCTTATTCAATTTAGTAAAGTTTCAAAAAACATAATGAGCTTTCCTTCTGTGCCTCCCAACACACTTAGAATCACCTTTAGAAATCAATGAAAACTTTGCTTGTTAGAGTAAAAACTGGGAGTAAAGATTCAGAGAAGAAATTGGAATGCATAACCTGCAGTTTCTTTCTCTTTTACTGATGTTTCTCTAGATAAATATTTCTCAACAGCACCACAGTGGAACGTGGGGGATGGCTATTATTTGTGGCGTGGAGCATGCTGTCCTGTGCGTTGCAGGATGTTTAGCAGCTTCCCTGGCCTCTGAGCACCCGGTGTCAGTGGCACCTCCCCCACAGCTGTGACTGGCAAAACCCAATGTCTCCAGCCATTGCCAAATATCTCCTGGCAGGCAGTATGTAAACTCTCCTCCAATTGAGAACCACTGTTCTGGATGAATCTCTGCTAGCACCTTTGTCTCCAGATCCATCTTCAAGACATTTACCCCTTCAGACAATTTCTTGCAGACTTTCTGGAAAAGGACTGCATGTGAGGTGCTTGTTCAGAGGGTACACACATAACCTGATGGTTTGTCAAACTTGTACTTTGTCTTGTCCTCTGGGCTTGGTGGGTCGCTGTCTGATGTGTACATCTTCAGAGTATACCTCTATTGAGGGGACTGAATTGTGAGAAGATCAGAGAGGGCAGTAAAAAAAAAAAAAAAAAAAAAAAAAAAAAATGGGAAGAAGGCAATCCCTGAAGGGAATGAAGATAATATTCAGGTCGGCCGGGGAAGGGATTTCACAATGTTACTGTGTATCTCTGTGAACCTGGTGCATAGGGGTGCACTGCCCTGCTTGTAAACAGGCACAAGAGGACTGACTTCTCATTGCCAGAAAGTAGGATTCTTTGCTTTTTTTTCTTGTCACAGAACCATGTTCAGCTCATGAGCAGGGCTGAAGGTAGGTGCTAGGAAGTTAGTTTCTCTGAGAGCAACCTGCAGTCTTTGTCAGGTGGTAATTGGTGGATAATTCTAGCTCTCTTGTCCCTTGATGAATGAGAGTTAGTGGATAATGATCTCGGCTCCCTGGACCCTTCATTGGAATATCCCTGCCATGCGTTCTAAAGTCTTAGAGTTTCCCAACAGGATTGGGCTCCAGCTGACCACAGTGGTGACTTGGTTGCCTCCTCGTCATTGTTTTGCTCATTTACTTCACCTCCAGGGTTTCCCTGCATCACTGCCAAATAAACTACTTTCTCTTGAATCCTTTTAGGGGCTTGGTTCTGAGAAAAACCAAAACAAGCATCTGGTGGGATATGTCTTTGTGTTGTCACATTTGGTTCCTATATACTCCAAGCCCACGTGACTAATCTTGGGAGGATCCAAACCTACAGGGCTTCTCCTGGTCCAAGTTTTTATGTGATCAGAAAGAGTACCCACTCCAGCTACACCCAAGAGGATTTAATCTTATCTTCCTTATGGGGATTTACACGGCAATAAACCATTTCAAAGGGCAAACAGCATAACATAACTAGGTGGTGTTTTCTTAGTCTAGTTTTTGTTATTTACTCATGTAGGCACAAAATGTTGCATGGTAATTCAAAGCTCTGTGACCTGTAATTTACTCTTCGAAGGTTATAATCTAGTAACAAATAATTTACAATGCCTGTTTAAAGAGGAAAAGAAAAAGAATTCTATAGGATTCTGAAACTCCACAGATGCCAAATAAGTAATCCTAGAGGGGAAAAAAAAGTACTTGTTTTACTTCCTAAAACATAGCTTAGTCATATTTCCAATTGATAAAATACAATGCCTTTTATTCAAATATATGAGTTTAAGAATCTCTCCACATACAGCTCATATCTCCTCAAAATTCAACCAGGAATGATTTTACATGATGAATTGAGCCATGGATTGTGAATGAATGCAGTGAAAAAAATACCCTTGTGACCTGCAAATACTGAATGGACAATGGGCTGTAGGAAGGAAGTGTTTATCAATGTTATTTGTATGTGAGAGCCTATTTATTTAATCTTTTTGAAATTAGGTTTAGAATTTTGACAAAACGCATAGCATTTAAAAACTTCCTGAAATGCAAGACAATGCACAAAGTCTTTTAAAACATATTGCGTCTGTTTACTGATTGTTTAATTGATCAAAGATTGTATTCATTTTTATTTATTCACATAATCAAGTTTAAAAAGAGGTTTTGAAAGTGTAAAAATGACTGAACCATGAATGATAATTCTAAACAAAAGGATACTAATAAAACTTAAACAAGAGATCTAGTTTACGAAAGGAATAGATATTCAACACGACAAAAACTAGGATACATAAATAACGCTGCAGACTGAAAGTAACTGAAATGAACAGACTAAAACATGATAGGACTAATTGAATAAAGCACTGTTCATGGTAGATGGAATGCACTAATGCCTGTATCCATCCCGTTGGTAGTATCCTCGCACGTGGATGCTGGACTTGCCCATGTGACTTGCTTTGCCCAATGAAACAGTGACAACTTGCAACCATCAGAGACTTGAAAATGCATTGCTGCTCCATGTGGTCTCTCATGCTCCAGCAGGCTAGCTAAGGTCTATTCTCAGAGCAGTAGAAAAACCCCATGGAGAAGAGCTGAGTTGTTTTATTTGACGCTATCCTAGACTAACTGGCCTCCAGGCAACCCACCAGCTGAATATCAATGCTTGAGAAAGCCGACCAGATATTAGCAGAGACTAGCCCAGAAACAGAATGGCCCAGCAGACCCATAGACTTAATCAAAGTAATAAAAATGATTGTTTTAAAGCCACTAACTACATCTTGTGGTGGTTTGTTATTCGACAGTATTAGGTGTATCTGATATATTAGGGACACATAATCAATAATCACTGGATTAGAAAAGAAGATGGGAAATATTTGTTATGAATGTGGGTTAATTCTCATGCTTGCTATCCAAGATAGCGGACACAAGTTAACACATCAAATAAATACAGGCATGATAGAATGGTTTCATGACCCATTGTCAGAGATTCTCTATGTGGAGACTTGCCAAACAATTACAAAGTATAAAATCCAGAAAACTGTGGGGACCTACTCGGGCCTCCAGAATTGATGCAAAGATTATTTTAAAATAAAGACATTTGAGATTGAACATATGCAGAAAGAAGCCTTCTAAGAGCTTCCTTTATCTCAGTAAAAGCAGATACTTCTGGAAATGAGGCTGCCATGAATCCCCAGTCTGAGGGAATTTTATGGCCATGAAGAAAAAAATGAGGAAGACCATTTGCACCTGGAACTATCACAAACTTTTGCCTCTTATTGGTTCTCCTAGAAACTCATTTGTTCTTCCCATGGAAGTCTTTTCTCCAACCCCCATAACATATACAAACCTCCATCTTTAGCCATTTAGAGAGTCATTCTTTGTGTATTCCCATATGCGTATGTATAAACTTTATTTTCCTATTAATTTTCCAATTCTAGTTTAATTCCCCATCCCCAAACACTAAACCTAAGAGGGCAGAGGAAACATTTTTCATCCCCAGATGAACATATACAGGAGTACTACTACTTAATAGCTCACATCAAATGCTGAGATTACATGCTCACCTAGAATCATCCATGTTACCTTTGAATTCATGGCCAAATTAATCAAAGTATTGGAATTTTACTATCAATATCAATATTTAAATATTAATCATGTTTAAATATACTAGTGATGTACATGCACTATGGATGCTATAGATGCTACACCACTAGTATGTTTCAATATGGTTTTAAAGTGTTGATTTTAAGTAAAGGAAATATGAAAACAATGGCCACTAATTTCATAATATCAAAGTTTTGATAATGCTTTTTTAAAAATGTAAATTGGTGAGAGCAGTGACTCTCAAACTTTGCTGCTTATTAGAATCACCTGAAGAGCTTTTAAAAAATCTCAATACCCAGGTAGCATCCCAGACCACATACGCTGGAATTATGGGACTTTGGTATAGGTATCAAAAATGTTTCAAGTTTCCCTGGGGGGATTCCAATGTGCAGCCGAGTCTGAGAACCGGTGACTTAGTCCTAGATCTGTGCTGTGATAACTACTAGTCACATGTGGCTAGTAAGTATTTGAATAAATAGGGATGAGTTGAAAGTAGAAAATATATTACAGTTTTTGAACATGTAGCATGAAGGAAATGTAAAATAATCTTGTTAATACTTTTTTATATTTATTACATGTCAAAATAATATTTTGATATTTAGGTTAAATAAGATAGATTATTAATGTTAATTTCATCTATGTTGTTTTACTCTTTAAAACGTGAATACTTGGAAATTTAAAATTACATATGTAGCTCACATTTGTGGCTCATATTTTTTTTTTTTTATTAAACAGCACCAATCAAAATTGTTCCAATTATTGAGAATATAATGCATGGAAATCATTATTTTAATATTCATGTGATTTTACAAAAACTTGGTTAATGAAGTATATGTCTACATTCTAGAAACCGGATATAATGTTCTGTAGGAGATTAATTTTTAAAGAAAAACTGTAACCCAATACTGGACTTCTTGCCCTGTCTTTGTTGTTGCTTATGTAAAATAATTTATGTGCATTTAACCTTTATGATTATACTCAATTTGATATTTTAAATGTCTCACTGATGTAAAGTTAATGTATAAGTCGAGATATAGGTATAATTAAAATATGCAAAAGACATTTTATGGAAAAGTTGTGCATCAATCAATCACATTTTGTCAATGAGCTGAAATACTAAAGCAAAGAGGGAAATAGAACCTGCAAAGAATAATTGATATTGTGCCTGCTAGCCATTTTGTTAAATTTTGATTTTTTTCATGATCAAATATTCTTATATGTAAGCTGAAAATGTCATAAGTAGAAAATGTATTTAATACACCTAGCCTACAAACATCATAGCTTAGCCTAGACTACCTTAAATGCGTTCAGAAAACTTACATTAGCCTATAGTTGGGCAAAATAGTCTAACACAAAGCGTATTTTATAATAAAGTGTTGAATATCTCATGTAATTTACTGAAGCTAGTACACTGTGGACACTGTAGAATACAGTAGCTGACTGGGAGCTGTGGCTTGCTGCTGCCGCCCAGCAACTTGAGAGGATATCAAACAGCATATTGCTAGCCCAGGGAAAGACCAAAATTTAAAATTTGAAGTATGGTTTTTACTGAATGTGTTTTCCTTTCACATTATCAGGAAATGGAAAAATCGTAAGTTAAACCATCATAAATCAGGGATCATGTACACTAAGAAACACCTATATTACTACTATTCTCTTTACCGAGTGGGCAACAGTCTACTTGTGATACTGAACTGTTTGAATTCTTTTAAGTAGTATTAACAAAAAGAAAGAGCATGAAAAGGGGAGTACTGAATAGTGTAGGGCTAATTGTGTTCTAAGTCCAATTTTAAACCATTTAGAGCTAGCACACGGATTCGTAAGGTCCCATAGCAGGTGCGTAATTTAAAAAAAAACAAAATCCGGCCTGGGATGTATTTTAACTTATTTCATACCTGCTATTGTCACCATTATTATTCATCAATTGATAACTATCATCCATGGCTTGAGGCCATTTCTTTCAATTATATTAAAACGTTTTCTTTTCAGTACAAAGTTTCCTTTAATCCCAGATTAATTTATTTCCTGGTCACTGTGGCAAAACTCATGAAATTAATATATTCACAATTTCTCATAATAGAGTATCGTCCTGATTATTTAAATGTTACTGAAATGCTGTGTATTCTCCCCAGACCACTTGTTTTTGTCAGTCCTGGAGTTGATTTACTCTCAGCCATTATGGAATATTTCATTCCCAGCCAAAAGGAAAAAGAAGTCACCATGTGACAGCACCAGTCACAGGACAAACATGTTGGTCATCTTTGTCCACCTGGTTAATGGTTTCCAACTCAATCACTCATCGTCCTTTTATAAACCCAAATGCCTAACTTTTCTTATTTTCATGTTAATGTTTATGTATTTTCCTCATACATTTCCATTAAGCCAGGAAAATAATCTCTATATTTTCTAACTCTAAAGTTACATTTTCCTTTAAACAAAACAGACAAGGCAAATAGAGAAAACAAAGAACTTTTATATCTGAATGGCTTGTGCCTTTCCCACCTCACCCTCTCTTACTGTATCAGAAGCAAGATTGTTGGCAGGTTGAGAATGTTGATTTATTTGACATTTATTAACTTTGCTAAAATCATATTTAAAAGATACTGGTGTACTTCCTTGGTTTTCCCCATACCAAAATATGCAAAGCTTTCACCATACCAAAATAAAGCTGGGAACCACAGTGGAGGCATGATTAGAAGAGTGAGCCCCCAGCATTAACTATGTGAACCAGGTACAATTGGCCAAATCATTATTTGTGTTCCCTTTAAGGCACTTGTCACATTCTGCCTTAAAATGATAGTTACGGTTATTCATTTTTTCCTAGCCTATTTGATAAATTAGCCTAGCTATTTGATAAATTAGCTGAGGGTGGGGATGTTGCCTAATACATAACAAATGGTCATTTTTATAGAATAAATGAAATATTTTAACCATTTTTGCATACTCCTCATAGTTTTAGGCTTCCCCAGAAGCCTATTCAATAAACACATTGATTGGGTGCCTTATCATGCAACTTTGTGAGATTGGGAATCATTTCAAAAGTAAGCTCTTCCTAGGTTTTTCCTTCCTAGTAGCAAGTAGAGTGAATTGAACCGGAACTTAAATTAAAATAAAATGTTAAGATGTGAACTCATATCTCTGATTTGCATGTTTGGTGTTTTAAAGTACACCAAACAGTCTATCTTTAGTTAACGACTCATTAGGGCATTTATTTGCAAGTAATTAAAATATGCATATGTATCACCTTTTTAGCGTGTCAGATCTAGGGACACCAAAATTTCTTTCACCTCTTAAATCTGTTTTTTACATATTTATCATCCAGTGAACTAAGAAATTGCTTTCACAGTGCCAATATCCACCCTCTCCTCTCTTTTGGTTTTTGTCTTCAGTGTTCATTCATCAGTAATAGCAGTTGCCATTTATTCAGACTCTGCTACATACCGTGTGCTTTAACCATTTTAATTTAAGTTTTTACAGCCTCAGAAGGTAAAAATTATAATGCTTGTTTTCAGATGAGAAGTAATTTGTATATAACCTTTGTAACCTTTTATTAGCCAGCGTTCTCCAAAGAAACAGAGCCAACAGCATGGAAATACATATACATATATTACAAATACATGTCAAAGAACAAAATTTCAACAAATTGAGTTTCAAAATCTGATTGGCTTTTATTAGCGACTCATGAGCCAGGTAGCATCCAGTTTACAATGTAGAAAGAAGCACTGATGAGCTAAACAGAGTGAGTTTTATAGGCAGGAAAAAAAAAAAAGAACGCAGGAATAAGAGACAAATAGAAGATTGGTAATTTTAAGGTTACTTTCCTTACAGGGATGTAAGGAAAATCTTGTTGGCTTAATGGTATTTGACTACTACCTTTCTCCTGCTTTCTCAGAAGGTCAGATCTCACAAGTAAACAACTCAGGTTGTGGTTTGGTAATATGGAACTTTAGCACAAATTACTGCATTTGGGTCCTTTTGCACTATTAGGGGAGAGAGAGAGGGAGATGGATAGTTACTAGGATTTATTTTAAGGAACTGGCTCATGTGATTGTGAGGACTTGTCAACCCCAAAATCTGCAGGGTAGGCGGTCAGACTGCAGATCCAGGGAAGTGCAGTTCTAAGGCTGTCTGCTGGCATAATTCCTTCTTGCTTAGGAGAGGTCAGTGTTTTTCTATTAAGGCCTTCAACTGGATGACTTTCACACACATTATGGAGATTAATGTGCTTTACTCAAAGTCTACTGATTTAAATATTAATCTCATCTAAAAAATACTGTCACTAAAACTTCTAGAATAATGCTCGACCAACTATCTGGGTACCATGACCTGGCCACGCTGACATTAATATAAAACTAACCACCATACAAAGTAAATATTACTATCCCATGTTACAGACGAGCACAGGAAAGCTGAGAGATAAGTAATTTGGACAGTATCAGTTTATTATGAGGCATCTGGATTTTATAAAAGGTGTTTTGTTCTCCAAAGCCCAGGTGTCTTTCACTATTACACTGTCTCTCAAATTAACAGCTTTCCAGTTGAGCAGAAATATGTTTTTCCAGGGCCAAACTCACACTAAAAGAAGCATTTAGTGACCACAGCGATATTTTATAGGTCTAATTTATCCACTGATAAACATTTGTCAAAGGTGATGATCTCATCTAATGAGGTCAGTGTCTGTCATGATAAACAGCTCCCCACAAGAGGCAGTGACAAAAGCTAGGGACTCATACTGTCTTTCACACTCTCTGGAAACTTTTCCATCCTTTCTCTTCCTAATGCCAACACTTGAAATTACGACCCTACTACTTCTTACCTAGAACATATAGTACAGCACTTCAAATCTCTGCTCTTCACTTTATGTTCCCAAAGTCTACATTTAATCCGACTGCCACTGGCCCTCTTAATTACCCACTGAACAAATCTGAACTACCGAGAAAGATTATTTCTACACGAGCTTCACCTTCCCCTCCAGAGCCATTTTCACCTTCACTAAGAACAATATACTCAGGTTAAACTTGTCTCCCAGAGGGCTCATGGGTTCACATATTCTTTGATCTTTTTTGCCACTTAGGTCTTTGTGTTCACCTTTCTCTCTAGGTGAACTTATCTTCAGACTACAGCTCTGCCTGTCCTTCTCTTCTCAACGAAGCGTTCATGGTCACCCCAGCTAGCACCTACTCTCCTTCCCCAAATCGCTGTACACTGTGCAGTTTTAGGTACTTCGTGATCTCCATTTATGTGCTGTCATCTGTTCAAACAGAGGGGCTGGAATCAGTGCCGGAAAAGGAGTCCCACAGCCGGGTGCAATCGGTCCCCCACTACCGGAGCATGCCCTGTGTCCTGCACCCTGGCCATGCCAACGTAGGTGCTCAATAAATGCTTAGTACATTGACTGCTGAATGAAGCACAGAAGAAAACTGCAGTTTGCGGGACAAGGGCGAAGGTGCCTCCAAGTGAGAGGACCCCTTCCCCACCTCCACGCGTCCAGGGTCCCCGCCCACTCTTCAGCCGACCTTAGGACGGGGCAGACACTGCGCATGCCCCGGAGCCAGGGCCGCCTCTGGGCGCGCCGCTCCTGCCGCCCCGCCCCCTCCCTGTGCTTGGGCGCGCTCGCTCGCTCCCGCGGAGCGTGCCCTGCGTGCGGGTGCCCGCCGAGCCCGCCGGGCGCTGGATCCCCGAGTGCCCGGCCCGAACGTGAGGAGCGGGCACCGGGCAAGGCGGCGAGCGGCGGCCGCGCCTGAGGCAACTAGGAGCGCGGGCGGTGAGTGAGGGCGCAGCGGGCGAGCGAACGGGCGCCTCCGCGCGTGCGCAGCGCGAGACCGCCGGGGCAGGGGCGCGCACCCTGCGGGCGGCCGGAGGGGCCCAGAGTGGCGGGGCCGGGCCGGGGGCCTTGGGTCGGTCTTGGGTCCGGGGGTGCAGGGGCTGCCAGAAACCCTGCGCGGGCTCTAGAGGCGCTGGCCGGGCGAGCGGGCTTCCCGAGGGGCTCCCGGTGGGGCGTGTCAGGCCCGCGGGGAGGTCCGGGTGCCCGGGGCCGAGGGTCAGGGCCGCCTGGACCGAAGTACCCCGAGGAGGGGCGAGGCGAGCTCGCGCGGGCTCCGGCCGGCCTCACGGGTGCCCGCGGGGTGCGCGACCCCGGAGGTGGAGGAGGTCCAGGGAGGGGGCGCGGCCGGGAAACCTGGGCGCCGAGCAGGTGGCGGGGGCCGCGCCCCTCTCCAGGGAAGGCGCCGGGTTGGAAACGGGAACAAACTTCCCCCAAGTAACTTTATCGAAGTGCTGCCGGCGGGGTCCGGGGGGCGGGGTCCGGGTTGGGGGCTCTGGGGAAGGACCCTCCAGGCTTGCTCAGTCCTGGTCCCCGCGGGACCCCAGCGAATGATGGTGGGCAGTTGCGGGGGTCGGTTTCTTTCGGGTGCTGGAATTCGTCTTCCAAGTTCTGAGTGGCATTCGCCGCCCATTTGCTCTTAAAATAGACGTAGAAGTTTGGTGTTTCGGTAAGAAGGATGTTTGCTGTCTTGGGAAGAAAAGGCTTATACTGCCTGCCGTTTTCAAAGAAAGTATTGTTAGGGCATGCTGGGGATTCCTATTTATCAAGCAGCCTATTGTCCTGCGTGTGCTTGGAGAAAGCTAGCTAATTCTATTACTAGTCTTAAAAAGACAAGGGGAGATAACTGTGCTTGTTCGTTTTCTTTTTTAAATACTCCCTGCCACCTCGCTAAATCCTCTAATACAGTTTTCCCAAACTTGGCTGCACAGAAGAGTCGCTGGGGAGTTTTAAAACTCACCATGCTCAATCGCACACCAGACCAATTAAAATACAATGTATTTTTTAAAGATCCCAAGGTGATTCCATGTGCCGCAGAGTTTGGGAACCACGGGATTAGTACAAGGAAGTCAAGATTTTAGTTTCACGAAGTAGTAGCAGTTTGTAATTGATGGGATGAAACTCTAGTTCGTTTTCCCTAGACAGGAACTCACAAAGGGCGGTTTGTTTCCCTCCACCGAGGGAGGAAAGCGTCTTTAGTGGTTCAAAGTTTAGCTGAACTATGTATGACTCTAGCACCCAGAATATTGTTCTGAGTGGCGGTTTGAATTTCTGTTGGGGCTACAAAGCCCACCTTCACTGACCCTCTGCCACAGCCAAGGGGTTTCCCCTTCTTTTAACCTTTCCTCAACTCCCCTCCAAACCTTCCACCCAGCTACCCTCTTTTAACCCTAAACTATGGGAGGATTCCCCTTCCTCAAAAGTTACTGGGTTTAAGGGGTTATTGCAGGTTCCCATAGCAACGGGTTCTCCAGGGGAAGTGGGCGGGTCCTCTTACCATTGGGTTTCTAAATACGACTCTTCCTTTTCGGAAGATTTTGCATCGCCCTTTTCATTTTTTGGCCTCAGCGCAGGTAAGAGTGTGCTTTTGCAATTTCGCTGTGTTGGTCTTCTCTGTATATTCACTTTTTCCCAATCCTTACACTGAAAACTTGATTAATAAAGTTTCAGAATGAAGTGGAAACTTCTTTTCTTTTTTTTTTTTAAACAATTTTCCTTTAGGGCACACAAACTTAAGAATTGTATGCACCATTTCTCTAAAGTCCTAAGACGTTTAAACATTTAAAAAGTGAAGTATAATCCTACATCTATGTGAAAAACTTGATAATTTGTGACAAAAAGAATGCTATTACAAGCTTTTATTTTGTTCCTAGAAAGTGCTTTGCTGGCATTCTTTACAAAAAATTAAACCACTTGGCCTGGTGTGGTGGCTCACGTCTGTAATCCTAGCACTCTGGGAGGCCGAGGTGGGAGGATCGCTCAAGGTCAGGAGTTTGAGAGGAGCCCTGAGCAGAAGCGAGACCGTATCTCTACTAAAAAAAAAAAAAAAAGAAAGAAAGAAAGAAATTAGCTGGACAACTAAAAATATATAGAAAATATTAGCCGGGCATAGTGGCGCATGCCTGTAGTCCCATCTACTCGGGAGGCTGAGGCAGGAGGATCGCTTGAGCCCAGGAGTTTGAGGTTGCTGTGAGCTAGGCTGACACCAGGGCACTCACTGTAGCCTGGGCAACAAAACGAGACTCTGTCTCAAAAAAAAAAAAAGTTAAACCACTTATGATATTATACTTTAAAATAACAAAGGAAAGACACAATTAGTCTACACATTCACCCACTCCTTCCCTCCCCCAACACATCCAAAGAGCAATTAAATTTTTTTTTTTTTTAATGCTCAACACAGGTATTCTGTAGCCATCTAATTCCAGTTTGTCTTGCAAGGTACTGTCGAAACTCTTCTGAATAACGTATCGCAGAAATATTTAATTTACATGTTTCAGGTTTTTTATTTTGTTTTTTGAAACTTTTCAAATTTCACTATGTAAGTCATCGGAATTCAGTCAATTTCAGAATGACTTTAGGATTCCAGTGATTTTTGGGTGTGTATTGGGAGTCAAAATGGTTTTCTCTTACTAACATATCTCCTTTTATGTGCTAGTTAAATTGCTGTTAACCGAGTTGTCAAGCAAATTCTGTAAGGCTAATTTTTCCCATTTCACTATGATAAAGGAATAATGGTGGAAGTCTGTCTCATTTGATGGACCCTGTAGTTCCAGCTGTAATGCTGGGCTGCTAAAATAGTACTCTCTCACCTAGTCTTCCTTTTTTTCATTGCACATTTTAAAATTGCCATAAGCCTTTTTAATGTCTCTTTCAACCTAATTGTCTAGTAACAAATTCCTTGAAAGTGTGTATTCTTGTGCAATTACTGATATCTTTTTTTCAAATTAAGTAGGTATGATTGAGAATTTATATTGTTACTATAGTTTTTAAGTATTTAAAAATAAAAAGTAGTTACCCCTGTTGTAGACATTTTGGGAATTACTGAAAAAATGCTAATACAAATCCAGTCCATTCATCCAGAAATAAATAACTTTATTGGATGGTATAGTTCTGTTTGGCCCTTTTTGTCTGCATGGGCATATTTTTAAACAAAATTGGCGTTTTTATTTTACCTGTAGTTTTAAATACTGCCCTTTTACTTAATATTATATCATAGATGTGTCCTCTGTCCTTAAATCCTTTGAAAATAGGGATTTTAATGATGAATATGCCTAAGTTTACTTAACTAGTTTTCTATTGTTTGACATATTTCCATTTTTAGTATTTGAGAATATACTCTCTGGCTGGCTGCTTCCTAAGTGATTTAATTAGCTAATTCTTTAATTGCATTTTCTTGGAATAAGGATAATGGTGCCTGCACCACAGAGTTTTGGTGAGGTGGAATGAACCAAATAGAGGAGAATCAGCAGGGCCTCCTGGCAAAGGATGTAGGCTCAGTAAGTAATAGACATGCAGGCAGAGCTGAAGGTTTAAATATTTCTGAATTACTTAGGCTAGATTTATGGCAGTAGAATTCCTGGGGTAGAAGTGAACTCTTAAGACTCTTGAGGCTTGTTGCCAATTTGTTTATGCCACGACACATTCCCTTACCGACTGCATGGTCTCCCTGTAGCATGTCAGCTTTCCAGTGTTTAATCTTTCTTGATTGCCTATAAAACTGTCATTTTAATTATATTTTTTGTCACACTATTCTTTAAAAAAATCATAATATACTCACCTGTCCTTTCAGATAAAGATTACTATATTTAAATTAATACATGCACATTTTTAAAACTCTAAGAGGCTTATTGTAAAATAAGTGGTCTCCCATGCGTTCCCCCCAAGTCCCCTGAGTCTCCCTCCCCAGTGGCAGCCACTTTTGACTGTTTACTGTCTCTTGAGTTTTTCACTGGGGCTATTTGTAAAGTCTTTCTTCTTGGGCTGGTCAGAGAGTGGTGGTCCAGTGTTCTGCTCTGAGGGAAGAATATAGCTTCCAGTGTTCGTGGAGGAATCTGGCTGTGATCTCAGCATGTTGCAGGAGGACAAGGGAGAGCCTTCTCCAAATGACCGACCCAGAGACCAGGTGAGGGAGAAGGCGAGCGTTTATTTACCGATGAGGCTCAGAGGACAGGGTCCAAATTCTGAGCCCAGAACAAAGAGTGTAACAGTCCTTTATACATTTTTAGGAAGGGTGAGGGGCACAGTTACAATGCACTTATCTCTATTCCTAGTGGGGGCAGGGTCCTGGGCAGGCAGTGGTCAGGCTTGCATGTAGGCCTCTTTTTGGTGTAGGTCTGCTCCTTGTAAGTAAGTAAGTTACAGAAGTCATAAAACAAGTTAGCAGTTTTACAATCTAGATCCATTAGCAGCTTTTACAACTTTAGTCCCTGGTGCAGAGATTCTCACAGAATTTCTTCCGGTTTCACAGGGGCTGGGGACCCCTATCACAAGCATCCTCTGTGTATATAGTCACTTTGGAGAAGGTTCCCATGCTTTCACCATGCAGACTTACCTGTTTTATCTACTCTTCCAAGAACAAATCTCTAGTCTTGTGGGTTCTGGGCTTGTCCGCTAGTGGTCTACAGTGAGGTGGGGAGGCCATCTAGGGATTTTAGAGCTTCTCAAACAGATTTTGCTAACCTTATTTTAGCTTGCCACCCTTTCACCCTCAGTCTCTGAGTAGACCCCAGTACTTCTCAGCTTTCCTCACTGCTGGTGTAGCATTTTCTCTCTTAGGTTGGAAGGCGGTTAATGCTTGTCCACCTGCTTTCCACTTGTCTGATTTTGTTATAGTTTCCACTGTAGTTCTTTAAGTCTTTAGGTCTCTGGCTTTTGGAAAGATCTCTTGCTGTCACTTTAGTGGGGTTTAGGGAAAGGGTGTAATTGAACATATATGTTAGATCTGCCATCTTAATCTGGAAGGCTTCGAAGATGAATCCTTACAACTAAAAAAATATTGGATCGTGTTGTATTTTGTTTCCTGGGAAGGACTGCCATCTGTAGAGTGTAATCAGTGTTTCTGTTAAGGGACAGGAAAGATTATTCAGACCTTTTCTCTCTCTCAGAAGAGTTATTTTCTTCATCTGAGTTCTAATATTTTCTGTTAGGGTTCTGCTTAGGTATGTTTTTGTTGATTTTGTGATGGGGTCTTCAAATTGTTGCTGATCTAAGATGGTTGTTGATTTTTGTGCATGTATTTTATGGCTGGCTCTTACGCTTACAGCTTTACAGTTTATTCTCTTAGGTTTCCTGTTTATATTATCAGTTGCAGATAATGATACTTTTCTAATAATTATACCTTTTAGTTTTATAGCAGTTTGCACTACAGTTAACATTCTGGAACATTATAAAATGCTTCTGGAACATTATCAAATAGTAATAGTGATAATGTGCAAGCTGTGTTCTTTATTTTAATAGAAAAAGAGTAGAACACTGTTGGCTTTTTGGTTTATCATAATTTCTCCATCAGGACAGAGGAAATCTATCCTTTTTGCTTTCAGTTTACCTAGAGATATTTTTATTTTTTTAAGGGATGGGAATTGAGTATTAGCAAATGACCATTAGCATCTGCAGTTTATCACTGTTATTTGTCAGCAAGTCTACTGATTTGATATTAAATTGGATCAAACCCTTCCTTGTGGATAATTCTTTAGAAAAACAAATTGAATTCATGAGAAGATTGAAACATAACATTATAATCAGTGCATGATCATGTCTCCTTGAGTTGGGTAGAAGACAGTCACCAGGGCTTTTTCCCAAGCAAATATTCCAAGTTGTTAAATGTAACAGTCAGTTCTTGTCTTTACCTGTAGGTAGCATTTGATATAATGGGTCCTTTCTTGATATGCCTTCTTCATTTGATTCTTAAGGACACTGCACTCTCTTGCCTTTCCTTCTAATACCATTGGCCCACTGGTTTCTTCTTTTAACTTGTTTTTTTTTTTATTAATATTTTTTAAAATTTTATTCTGCAATAGAGTTTCAAAAATTCCTCGTTGAATTAACTTTATGATATCTATTAAAACAGCACTATTAGGAATGGGGAAATGGGAAAAAGAAATAGCTCGACATCATTTCCATTGGGTTTGTCATTCATATTTCCCTGAAGTATAAGGACAATGGAAGTGGATTTAGTGTTCCCCTCTCCGACCCACTGAAGTTTTTAATTTTTTAAAAAATTATTATGAGTGCATAATAATTCCATAACTTTATAGGGTACATGTGATGTTTTGATACCAGCATACAATGTGAATTAATCAAATCAGGGTAATTGGGATATCCACCACGTCAGGTATTTATAATTCCTTTGTATTGGGAACATTGCAATTCCACTCTTTTAGTTATTTTAAAGTATAACCTAACTTATTCATTATAGTAACTTTGTTAACAAATATCATTCATTCTATCAAATTATCTAGCTATAGTTTTGTGCCCATTAACCATCCTCACGTTGTTCCTCCTCCCCACTACCCTTCATAGGTTGATAATCATTCTACTCTCTGATTCCATGTATGAGTGAGAACATGTGAGATTTTGTTTTCTGTCTTGGCTTATTTTATTTAACATAATGTTCTTCAGTTTCGTCCGTGTTTTTGCAAATGGCAGGATGTCGTTCTTTTTTGTGGTTACATAATATTCCATTGTGGATATGTATTACAGTTTCTTTACCCTTTCATCTGTTGATGGACACTTAGATTGATTCCAAATCTCGGCTATTGTGAATAGTGCCACAATAAACATGGGAGTACGGATATCTTTTTTGATATGCTGAATTCCTCTCCATTGGATATATACGCAGGAGTAGGGTTTCTGGGTAATATGGTGGTCCTAGTTTCAGTTTTTTGAGGAACCTCCGTACTGTCTTCCATAGTGGTTGCACTAATTTACATTCCCATCAAGAACGTACTAGGGCTCCCCTTTCTCAACATCCTCACCTGCATTCATTACTTCCTTTTTGATAAAAGCCATTTTAACTGGAAAACTTCCTCTGTTGGCTCCTAACGGAACCGCTGGGCCTCCTGGGAAATGCAGTCTAGGGCTCTGATGACGTCACCAGCACAGTACCACGGGAAGAACTTAGCGCGTTCCTCCTGCGCATGGTCAGCTCCGCCAACAGCCGCCATTATGCAAAGTTCCGGACCTTGTGTTTTAATGTCGCCCCCCAAGTCTGGGGTTGGATTCTGCGTCTCTGCAGGTTGGTGTGAGGGTCAAAGAGGAGTGCGAGTGTCAAAGAGGAGTCCGTGGTCCTTGGGGGCACCCTGGGAGGCAGGACGGGTGTCCCCATTTGGTGGGAGCAGAAATGCGGGTGGATGTTAGGCCGTGAGGCCTGGCTTGCAGGTGCGAGCCGCGGACCTGGGCTGGGGCTGGGAAGGGGCGACTCGCGCTGTGCTGTCCACAGTCGCTTTGTCGGAAGACAGCACTGCTCGAAGGCAGGGGTGGGCGCCCAGGGTGCAAAAGCTCTCCGACCTGGCCTGGTGGTGGCTCACGCCTGTAATCCTAGCACTCTGGGAGGCCAAGGCGGGAGGATCGTTTGAGCTCAGGAGTTCCAGACCAGCCCTCCTTTTCACTTTTTCTTTTTTTTTTTTTTTT